>JAJIBD010004628.1:2500-165014 GCA_021461705.1 Cryptotis parvus | reverse complement strand
TTCTCTCTCTCTTTCTTTTCTTTTGCACATTTACTGTTTGCAATACATGCACTGAGGGGTTATCATGCATTTCCCTTTACCTACTTTCAATACTTGGTTCTAGTCTTGTATCACTTGTCTTCCTGTTGATAATCTATTTGCTCGGCGTTACCATTTCCAACTGTTATTGGTAAACTCAAACTGATCCCTTGTTTATTTTACCTTAACTTTTTCTCATACACACTTGTGGTATATTCTAACCCTTGACAAGTCCTCTTGACCTCTTTTTCCCTTGCCTTGGATATTATTCTCTCTCTTTTTTTTTTTTTTTTTGCTTTTTTGGGTCACACCCAGCAACGCTCAGGGGTAATTCCTGACTCTGCACTCAGGAATTACTCCTGGCGGTGCTGGGGGACCATCGGGATGCCAGAGAATTGGACCCGAGTCAGCCGCATGCAAGGCAAATGCCCTACCCTCTGTGCTATCGCTCGGCCCCTCTCATAATTTTTTATATCTCACAAATGAGTGCAGTCATTCTATATTTACTCTTTTTCTTCTGACTAATTTCACTCAACATGATAATCTCCATGTCCATCCATTTATAGGCAAATTGCATTTCCTAACAGCTACATAGTATTCAATTGTGCGGAGGTACCAAGGTTTCTTTATCCAGTCGTCTGTTCTCTGGCACAGATTTTGTTGTTTCCAGATTTTGGCTATTGTGAATAGTGTTGCAGTGAACATAGAGGTGCAGATGGTGTTTCTGTTGTGTGTTTTGGGGCACCCAAGGCATTTTCCCAGGACTGATATTGCTGGGTCAAATGGGAGCTTAATTTCTAGTTTTTGGAGGAATGACCATATTGTTTTCCAGAAATGGCTGATCCAGTCAGCATTCCCACCAACAGTGAATGAGAGTCCCTTTCTTCACACATCTGCACCCAGCACTGGTTGTTCTTGCTCTTTTGGATGTGTGCCAATCTCTGTGGTGGGAGATGATACCTCATTGTTGTTTTGATTTTGCATCTCCCTGATGATCAGTGAAGGAGAGAATTTTTTTCATATGCCTTTTTGGCCATTTGAATTTCTTCTTTAAGGAAGTTTCTGTTCTATTCATCTCCCAATTTTTTGATGTGCTTGGATTTTTTTTTTGTAAAGTTCTACCAGTGGTTTTATATATCTTGCAGATTAACCCCTTGTCAGATGAGTATTGGGTAAATATTCTTTCCCAACGTGTGGGCTGTCTTCGTACATAAGCCTTTTAAACCATCTTCATGGGCTCAACTTCAGTTTCCTCCTTTTAAGGTCTAGTGTTCAAACTGGATTAATGTTGCTAAATATAGCAGGGTGCTATAATTCTAATGCACATGATTTCTATAAATATTTCTTGTTTAAGAAAAAGCACATAAGGAAAAACACAAATAAATCTTTCACATGTTTAATAGATACTTTACACCTAAAGACCAAGTAAAGTTGAAGAGTGCCATACTGCCTTCAAAGGGTAGAGTGAAAGGTGCTTGGAACATTGCTAAACATCAGGGAAATAAAAATAAAAAATACAGCCAGATATTCTTCCCCATCTGAATGGTTATTATCAAAAAGGCAAGAATTAAAGAGAGTTGGTGACGCTGTAAAGAAAAGTGAATTCTGGGGGCCGGAGCGATAGTCCAGCAGGTAGGGTGTTTGTCTTGCAGCGCAGGCCCATGCCGGCCCAGGTTCGATCCCCGGTATCCCATAAGGTCCCCTGAGCACCGCCAGGAGTAATTCCTGAGTGCAGAGCCAGGAGTAACCCCTGAGCATCGCTCGGGTATGACTCAAAAAGAAAAAAAAAAAAAAAAAAAGTGAATTCTTGTGGTACTCCTGATCTCCCAGAGAATTTCCTTAGGTGAAGGGAGACTGAAGGATACAGGTTCTCTATTTACTCCAGCACATTAAACGGGACAGATTTTGAAGTCTCTTAAAATGTCTCATAGCCTGGCGTTTCCCCATCAGCTGAGCTGGACCAGAGAAGACAGCAGGGACAGATCCCTGAGTCATCCGCAGGCATAGCGGGGAGGTGCCTGCCTGGAAGCCTGCTTTCTGAGTTTGGCAAACCCAGCACTTTGCATCTCTGCCCTTGCATGGCTATTTCACAACTGCAAACAACACAATCCACATGTCTCCTCATGTGGTTCTTCCCTGCAGCAAACACACGTTTTCCGCTCTAGAGTCTACCCGCAATCATTCAGTTGCAAACTATTGGAGTTTTGTTTGCTTGCTTAAACATCTTTTTAGTTTAAGTCCTGTTCAGTTTTTGAGAGAGCACAAGAAATGAATCAAAATCCATTCAGCCTCTTGCCCCATTAGTTTCAGCTTTCTTCTTGCTGCACTGAATGAAGAGCTCTGAGAAGCCTCCAGTGTTTTCATGGACTTTCCCTCCTCAGTTATGCCTTTCTCCAGTTTCTAAGCAAAAACATTATTTTCTGGGTTCTATCTTTTTTTCCAAGGAGAGACTCACAGACATGGGGCAGAGCTGCTACTGGCTCTCCCTGTGCCCAGCTGCTCATGAGGTGCCCGGGAGGGATGGCAGGTTCTATCCCTGGCCCACCACCCCAGCAGAGCCTCGCAACAAGCCAGACGACCCCCCACTCCATGAGGGCCTCCATTTTCCACATCCAGACTTCCCCCTCATCAGAACTCCACCCAGTAGACCAGCCTATCACATCCCGGCTTCGCGGCCACTTGCGGCCGCACAGTTCATCAATAAATGCTGGACTTAGAGATGACTACAAGAGTATGCTACCTGCAAGGCAGAGCTTGGCAAGCTACCCGTGTCGTATTTGATATACCAAATACCAGTAACAATTATAGACCTCTGCCAAATACCAGTAACAATTATAGGTATTGGCAGTATTGGTATACTGCCAAATACCAGTAACAATTATAGACCTTTGGTAAACAGAGCACAGCCCCAGGAAACTATACATATTACCTTGCTTTCTGCCTTCAGCCTACTCCACTTGGCTCTGGCATTTTCCTTTCTCTTAAAACTTCTCATTCAAGGTTGTCAGAGATCACATGTGGCCCCATAAAACATAGAAAATAGTTTTCTGTCTTCATCTGACATGACTTCTCCACACATTTAGCGTGAGGACAGAGATGCAATTCAACCCTTTTAACCCCACTGTCAGGGGCCTTTTCTCCTTCCCGAATGATCTTAAACCATTCCATGACTGAAGCGGCTGGTTATTTGCCAATGTTTCCACACCTCTCTTTAGTCTGGTCTTCTCTTAGAATGTTTGATCAGTTTCTTCTGAAAAGTGTGGTCTCAGCTGCACGTGAGAGCTTCTTAAAACTGTGTATCACCAGAGTCTACCCAAAGAGCATTCAAAGGACTGAGGCACATGCCCCCGTCCCCCACTCAGCACTGCTGGTCCCGAAGCTGCATTGCAAAACCCAGACTGACCATTGGATTGTCTATATCTATATATGCTATCAACCAATAGCAGAACACTGCTATTTCCTACTATGGATGGCAAAGTCCATTTTCTTGTCCCTCTTTAAAACCCTGAAATAGACACTAATAGGATTAGTGTTTGGCATAATATGGTTGATATTTTGATCATATTCTGGCTGTCTTGTGTTTAATACATGTTCCTGCCAGACTAGGAAGGCAAGGTTGTTGGTTCTGGTTCTCTTGTGTGTGTCTGTAGAGGAACCAGGCTCCCCTATGGCTGGAGATGTTTGACTCTGAATTCAAGTTGGGCAGACAGGCTCTCTCTCAACAGCATACACCTTTAAAGTTCTGGACTAGATGCCCTGCTCTATGCTTTGAAATAAATTCAAAGCTTGCTTTCACTTTGGGGTTAGCTTTGGTCTAATAATAGTTCAATAGATATGCTAACATCAGCCTTTTTTAAATTTAACTTTTATCTAATGATGAGTACATGAAGTCTTTCACTTTCTTGACATCTGTGAGGTGAGTCATGCATTTAGAGAGGCAAGAATTGGAAGAAGAGTGTCCTATAGAAGACTTGCAGGCCTGACAGAACGTCCAAGAAACTTGAGATCAGTGCCACCAGCTCTTAGACTGCTCTTCTCATCCATCACACCAGGTGTATACCTTGGTAGAAAAAAGCAAGTATGGCCCATGGGGAGAAGAGACAGAAATCAGCAGCTCACGGTATCTGAAAAGATAGAGAAGACCCAGGTTTCATTTCTAGTCTGCTCAGTTGGTGTCAAGAAATAGAGGTTTTTTTCCCTCTTGTTGCAGGACTCAAGGGCCGCTATCTGCTCTGGATTGCCTCCCGAAATCACTCGAGATAAGGGGGTAGTCTAAATGTGGCAGTTTATCCGACCAGTATGTGTACTAGCTGTATAATATTCTCAGCTACACAATCATGGGACAGCTAGATCTACCAGCATAGCCGGCCAGCACTAAGTAATTAGACAGAGAGAAATGCTGTTTGCTCAAGCAAACAAGTGCTCCTGTACTCAAAGGCAACTAAAAATAAAACTACAAGAAGTAGAGGGAGATTGTGAAGGCTGGAGAAATATTTAACTGGCATGGTGTGGTCTTTGGTACAGTGACATGCCATCTCAGAAACCCCTTTTACATTCAAAGGATTCCAGCTCAAAACATGCACAGTAAAGGCCTAGGTGAGAGCAGGGAGGGGATTACTAGGGCATTACCCTCTTTCCATACTGGAGGAAGGTCTGATTAAGGATATAACAGGTTCCCCTCTCTTTTTTCTTGGGATCTTTGCGTTCTGGAAGCTTTACGGGGGGCATGGCGTGGCGGGGTCAGCCGGAATAAGGGTTTTTTCGTTTGTTGAACCTGTGATAAGTAAGCCTTTTAAAACTGCGGTCTGAGTGTTCCGCGGCCCCCTCTCACCTGCTCCTGTTCCAATTGACCTATGGAAGTCCAACACACCCTCTTTAGTAAATGTGTGAAAACACATTAAAACAGATTGAGAAAAAGGTGAACTTTGATATTGGCTTTATTTCCTCCCCAAAGTTCTTTGTCTCTAATTTAAATGACACCTTTTTAGGGATAGAAACATTTTACTAGTCAGCCATGGAAATTATCCCACTAGTTTAGGTCTAATGGATATTAGCAAAAACATCCACCATCTATGGAATACTTGTTTGAGCCAGAAACCACTGTCTGTATTGTTTGGTCTCACTCGATCTTCATGACAATATTTGTAGGCAGCTACTATATTGCCAACACATCTCCACTGTGTTGAAGAGAGGAGTTTCAAAAATAAGAACTGGGAGTACCCCCTGTTCCTTAGAGTTGATATTATAATGTGGAACATAAAATCATAATCAAATAATTATGGAATAGTACTATCAGGGCAGAGACATGAATCCAGACAGAAAAACCAACCTAGTTTTGAGGGGGAAATGTTTTCTTTTAGGCAACTGTATCTAATCTCTATTTAATGAAAATTATTACCTCCAGAATTATCAACGAGCATCACAAGTTTTTGGATAACAGAATAATGACTCCCAACAATAACCACATTCCAATCTAAATATGCTATCATATGTTATCATATATTGGCAAAAGCACTTCACTGCTTTTAAGTTAGGCATCTTGCAGTGGGAGATTCTCTATATCTGCATGAGTACATTGTTATTACACATAATCTCTTGAGAGATGGGAAGCAAGAAGGTTAATGACAGTTGTAGGGTTTATGATGAGGTAAGTAAGAGACTGGTTCAGTGAGAGGGAAGCCACGAGCTACAAACCACGAGCCAAGCAGAACAAGGAGCCCTTAGATTCTGCAAAAAGCAAGAAAAACGTTTTCCTCTAGATTCTACCAAAGAAAACCACCATTTAGTTTGGGATTCCAAGTTTAGACCATTTTTGGATCAAATCTAAAATTGTATTAGAATAAATTAGTGTTGCCTTAAGTGACTAGATTTGTGATAATATTGTTATAGCAGCATTGGAAAGAAAGAAATTTTAGGCAACCATCTTGTCCAATGTCATAATTTGGGATTATCTCAGGATTTATTTAGCTGCAAATGGAGGCTTGAGGTTGATTTTTTTAATGGTTTTTGAGTCTACACCTGTCAGTATTCAGGGGTTACTCCTGGCTGAGTGTAGACTCAGGAATATCTTCTGGCAGGGTTCTGGGAACCATATGCATAGATGCTGGGGACTGAGCCTGGTTGGCCACATGCAAGGCAAGTGCTGTTGGAGGACAGATTTAGCTAATCTGGGAGCTTTGTTGTTTTGCCCACACCCAGCTTAATCTTATTTAAGTCAAGGTTCATTCTAATGAGACCGCTCTTCTATGTAAACACTGCTAGAGGGTGTGGCAGTATAGAAGTCACCTTGATTGAATAACTTCTGACTTATACATCTACTAAGACTTCTATGTTTTCTAGATTGGGCACAGCTCCTCTTTATACCCACTGCACCCAACGTGGGACAGTTAGAATTTACCAGGAGACTACAACCCTGGCTATGTTGAGACTATAGGAAGACTATAGGAAGGATCATACTAGTTTGCTCTAAGCAGGCAAGAGTGACCCTTTCAGTACACGGGAACAAGATACTCAGGATCACCCTGGTGCAGATAATAATAAGGACCTTGTGGGTACCATCTAGATTACATGAAGCTCATGAAGTTAAGATGTATTACTTTATATCAGCCCTCTCTCTCTCCAGTGTTTTACATAAGAGATAATCTCCTTAGTCCTTGGCATAACCTTTGTTTATACCTGCAATAAGGTGTGGCACTACACTCTGTTAGGGTTCTTTGTTGACATGACAACCTCCCAATTGGATTACTTTGGTGTATATAAGGGGCTGACTTGAGGCCCCTTCACCTTTGCCTTTTGGTTCCTCAGCCTTCAGCTTTTTGGCTCCCTGCGGCTTTTGGCTTTTGGCTTTTGGCCTTTTGCTCTTTGGCCTTTTGCTCCTTCTGGGTAGGACTCAGCTCGGGTAAGATCCTCTCTCTCTTTTGGTGGGAGACTTAGGCTCTTTTGTATGGTCTAAGTTCGGACCAGAGCTAAAGTTTGTTCATTATATTGGAGTGCTGTGGAAGAGCTTTTTGTACTATTAAAAGCCATTTTTGGAACTGCACCGGACTCGTGAGTTTTCATCTGTTCTCCCAGTGTCCTCGGAGGTAGAAGACAACCTCTGTCCTGACACTGTCGGGGACCCTGGAGGCGTTCCCGACAAAGTGCCTTACTGCTGTACTATCTCTCTGGCCCCAATGTTGATGGCTTTTGATATTTCTTTAGTTTAATCACCCTCCTTTTTCTCAAATGACCAATAGGTCCTAGCCCTTCTCCACAGCACACACCCATTGGAGCCATTAAGCCCCTGATGGGAGTTCAGCCTTAGCAGGTTGGATGATAGTTCATCTATTATTTAGCCCAGGGAAAGGAAAGAACTCTCTCCTCTTCCAAAGGGGCCAGTGTAAGCAGAACACAGCTTAAATTCCCCTGAGTTTCTAAACCTCTGACCATCAAGCAGAGCAATTACTTCCCTATTAGTAAAATTGAAGGGAGGGGAGGTGAGTTGGTGAATCCTGTCACTTGAGTATACAAAATATCATCTGAATTGTACTAAATAAAATAGTTATTTTATTATAACTATTTATTTTATTATAACTAATAGTTCTAGCTGATTGTGGAAATAGCCATACTTGCCTGTGCTGTGCTGGACACAGAAAGGAGATTGGAAACGAGATCTGGATCTTTACTAAAATGATCCTTGTGGCCCCAGAGCAGGAGAGTCGAGACTGTCTCTGATTATGTATTCAAACCGGATGCCAATGTGCTCACCTCGAGCAGTTCTGAGGCTTGAGCCTTGAGGGGAATAATGTCCTGGTTTCCAGCAACAATAATGCTTGATGTTTCTCGGTTTTGCATCTTTTCAGCCTGGAAACTATAGCACAAATATTCCTCTTCCTCCCTGTGCTGCTCCAGATTCAGTTCCATGAACGATGCAGACATCACCCTAATTGCTTCCTTGAGTTCTCGCTGTTTTCTGTCCTGGAGAAGTCTGGGAGCACTCAGGAACCAATACTGATTATTAACCTGAACAGGTAATAAGCAAGTCTATCATTTTAAAGCGTGTTCTCTCTTGACCTTGCTAGTAACGACACTCTCATTACTCTTTCCTAGAACAGGTTTCTGGAGCCTTACTCTGTGATGCTTTACCTGCAAGCTGTTTCTCCTCCTTACTTGCAGCCTCTCTACACTTATCCCCTTTGTCTGCTCACTCTGGTTCTCATTTCCATTGTTGGTTTTCAGTTCTTGCCTGTGTATGTTATCTCCCTGGGTATCCTCATCCTGTTACAGTGATCGATTATCATCTTAATGCAGACTGCCCTGAAGTCTACAGGCAGCGCTGAGTCTCTATAAACGTCAGGTGTCCGTTTCCATACACTGAAAGTATTGAGGTCCCGAGCCCACAAAGATAGTGTATGCTATTTTTGCCCCCTAGAACACTGTGTGGGGGCCAGAGATGTAGTAAAGCAGGTAGGGGACTTGCTTTGGATACCGCTGACCCAGTTCATTCCCAACATCCCATATGGCCCCATGAACTCCCATCCTGAGCACAGAGCCAGGAGTGAGCCCTATGCATTCCTAGATAATCCCGAAACAAACAAAAAGTAAAATCATAAAAAATGGGGGAACTGCATAAAATAATACAGCTGGTGAGGTGCTTGCCTTGCAGGCAGCCAACCTGGGTTCCATCTTCTGAGCACCACGAGGAGTGGTGGTGAGTGCTGAGCCAGGAATAAATGTGAAGGTGCAAAAGTCATATAAAACTCAGTTTCCTTATGCCTGGAGAGATGGGCCAAAGGGCATGAGCACACATGTGTTGTATGCCAGGGGTCTGGGTTCAGTCTGGAACGTGGTTTCCAGATAACTGCCAAGAACAACCCTTTAACAATGTGTTATGAATAGCCTCTGAATATCATCAGATGTGATCCATACCCCCCCAAACCCAGTCTTCTTATCTATGAAATGGTGGAGAATAATCAAATGTACCTCTTAGTGTTGCAGTAACTATTCATTTTGTATGACAATTGGTGCATAACTTATTATATGTTATCTGTAATTCCTAATTGAGTAATTGAACTTTTCAGCGTGTATATTTTATTAGCAGATCCATGCACACCTATTGGGGCCCAACATGGTCTCCAATAGATATTGGGGTTCTGTAGAGTCCCCGGTCATGTTTGGGGCTGATGACTATTCCACCCACCCCCACTGATGACAAAGGAACAAGATCACAGGCTCTTGAAAGTCTGAAGCTCTTTCTTTAATCTCTCTCCACTCACTCGTCACTCTACCTCAATCCACACACACCACCAAATCAAGTCTGCTAGAGACATATACTTTACAAAAAGATGGGGAAGGGAATTACGAGGGGCAATGGACTTTAATTAGAAACAATGAGGTATGATAAGGCTCTTCCTTCCTGGGGCAAACTACCAGGGACCTTCCCCCAGAGATGGATCCTATCCTGGGGCTATAGGCCTGCCTAGGACAAAGGCGGAATCCTGTATGTTGTTTTCTCCTTTCTTTAGCTGGCAAACAATCATCTTAATAATATTCTAGTTATTTTGTATAAAAATAGTAAGAGATACAGGCATTTCTCTACACTCAGGATTAAATTTATAGGGTGGCTATTCCTGAGGACATCTTGCTATATATTCCAGACTACATTCCTCTGGCTAGATTTCTTTTCCTAAGCCCAACAGGGTCTTTAATCAGTTCATTACTTATTTTTGGGTTCCAATGGAGCTTGTTCCATGACTGTACTCTTAGCTTACAATATTGCTCAGTACATTTAGTCTGTCCCATGTTGAGGCCAGGGTAGCTTACTCATTGCATACCTGGGTCCATCCAGCCCCATGATGGGATCCTCCTTTTTGTAAGAAATTAGGAATTCATCTAAGGGTCATTAAGGGTTTTTTTTTTTTTGTGGTCACACCTGGCAATGCTCAGTGGATTCTCCTGGCTCTGCACTCAGGAATTACTCCTGGTGGTGCTTGGGGACCATATGGGATTGAACCCGGACAGGCATGGGCCAGCTGTGTGCAAGGCAAATGCCCTACACACTGGACTATTGCTCCGGCCCGGGTCATTAAGGTTTTAATTCCTCGATGTAACATGCAAATTCCCACATGGGGTGAGGTTTGGCTCAGTGTATGTGAGAGGTAGGGAGAAAACTGCCTTCTGGATTACAGAGTAGGCGTGAAATGGGATGGGAGAAGCGATGAGTCACTAGGTTATCCTCGGAGTTAGGAAATACGATGAATGCCTGAGAGTAATAAATTCAGTTAATTAACTCCTGTATCACAGATGCATAGCCTTAACTATCTTCCTGTGTCTATACATAAGGCCTTTGTTGTAGCATAAGAATATGTTAAGGGCGTACAGGGAAAAGAAAAACAACCTTTCATTTACAATACAAAACCCAGGCCTGGCAAGGAGGAGAGGGCTATGAATAAAAGGTAATTTAACACACACCTCCTTCTCCCTAAAAATCACTAAATAAAATACCTCACACATCCCCTTCTGTTGATTTCCATCTTCACAAATATCATCTGTATTCTCACTTTCTTGACCCACGAATTCCAGTCTCCTTTGCGTCTCTGTCTCTATGGGATAGAATTTATCTACACTCAGGATAGCTAAGGAATTGCCACGCCATCCCTCTCAAGTACAGCCTGGGTTTCTCCCTGCATTCCTCTCCTCAGTAGCTGAGTTGATACGGAGGGTTGTCCTGATTTTCTCCTCGGTGTCCCTGACTATCACAGTTTTCTTGCTGCTAACCCACTTTGCTATCTACAACTTGCCATGGAGCTGAACTCTCACCTTCCTCTGGTCCTAAAATGAGCTTCCACTGACTCATCCTTTTGTTGAATAAATTCCTTGATGTAACATGCAAATTCCCACATGGGGTGAGGTTTGGCTCATTGTATGTGAGAGATAGGGAGAAAACTGCCTTCTGGATTACAGAGTAGGCGTGAAATGGGATGGGAGAAGCGATGAGTCACTAGGTTATCCTCGACAAGTGGCAGAGAACACACAGAGAGAATGGATAATTACATTCTCCACAGTCCCGACATGTCAAAAATCACATGGGCATGGAGAGCGTTCAATCAAGAACATGTATCAAGCATCTCCTTAAGTCTCAGACACAGAGGCCTCATGTTGGAAGAGAGCAGCGAAGGTAAAACGGTCTTTGGTCTTGGCTCTCACGGATTTAAAGTTAAAGAAGAGTTTATCACTTAAGTCTATTCGTATACTCAAGTGATAAACTCTAAATACGCAGGGCTAACAATGTGTAAAATAAGAGGCAGAGATGCAGAGACAGAGAGAGAGAGAGAGAGAGAGGGAAACTGGGGTACCTTATTAAGGCAGCTGGGGGGGGGCAGGAGGGGGGGGACATTGGTGGTGGGAAATGGGCCACTGGTGGAGGGATGGGTGCTGGTATACTGTATTACCAAGAACCAATTATGATCACCTTTGTAATTGTATGTTTCACTGTGGTATAATAAAAAAAAAAAAGAAGAAAGGAAAAACCTTGACTGTGTCAACATAACATGAAAACCACTCTGCTCTTCTGTGGGAACAAGCAAGGGGGCATCCACGTGAGGGGGCTGGGATAATGAGGGACAGGCTTCCAGGAGGAAATGACCGTTTACTGAGATAGAAGCATGAGGCCCCATTCAGTCAGGTGAGGGGTAGAGAGGCAAGGTGGGGGGGTGTTTCAGGAAGAGGATCATACAGTGGGGTGGGAGTCGAAGCACCAGTTGAACCAATTCAAAGTTCATTTTAAATCTTGCCCTTGAAAAGTATCCAGTCACAACAGATAATGGGACAAATGGGGGTAGGAGACAGCAGCAGATAAATGAAAGCCCCCAGCCAGGCAGTCTTGACTATAAACTAAGGAAAACCAATAGGACAGGAACCAGGGGGTACAGTCCTAAAGAGTCATATGACAGGTTACAGAGTTGCAAGTCCCAGCAAAGGGGACACAAGTGACAGGGCTCCAGCTGCAGATTTTGAACTAGGAACTCATGCACTGGACAGAAAACAACATAGGTATAGTGTCCACCATACACTGAAGTTAAGCAGATGGTGAGGGACAAGACTCAGGGTGTCATACTCTGACTGGGCATTGAGGGACAGGGCGAATGGCATTGCACATGGGAAAGGCCTGGACATTTGGGCAAATCTGGACAAATCTACTTAAACTGTGCAATAAACTTACTTCTTTAGCATTGGAGTTTTGGGGCTAGAGAGAGAGAGTACAGTGGGTAGCATGCTTGCTTTGCAACTCAGCTGACCTGGGTTTGATTAGTGGCACTACATTTGTCCACTGAGCCCACCAGGAGTGATCGCTGAGCAGAGTCAAAAGCAAACCCTAAGCACAGTCAGGTGTGGCCCCCAAACAAACAAAAATATAAAAATTATCTGAGTTTTTGTATGCAAAGCTTTCCTGCAATTCAACCTAGGAGGGCTCATCCCCTGGATCCATCAAGTGACAGACACCTTAATGTACAGAGGGTTGAGTCAGAGAAGGGATTGGCTGAGAGGTTGAGAAAGAAGGTAAACAGGGAAGAGAGATGGGTTTTGAAGAACTATCATGCTAAAGAGCTTTACTTTATCTTGGAAGTTTTAAGCAGAGGAATACTTCCATCAGATTTTCTGAATGCTTAGAAGTTAAGAAAAAGACAATATTTTGGTTGGGCAAAGGCTAAGTACATAATAATTAGAACACAAATCAATCCTGTACTTTCATTGTAACAATTATTATTATTATTACTATTATTATTATTATTTTGCTTTTTTGGGTCACACCCGGCAATGCTCAGGGGTTTCTCCTGGCTCTGCACTCAGGAATCACTCCTGGCAGTGCTCAGGGGACCATATGGGATGCCGGGGATCGAACCCGGGCCGGCATAGGCCGGCTGCGTGCAAGGCAAACGCCCTACCTGCTGGACTATCGCTCCGGCCCCATTTCATTGTAACAATTAAAGCAGTTTTAATGTCAAGATTCTTTTCTGTTCTAATTTGGAAGATGAGATATGCAGTGCTGTGGGGCTTCTCTGGGCTTTGTGCTCAGGGTGGGGTCACTTCTGGTAGTGCTTAGCGCTCATGCAGGCCTCCATGCGAAACACCCACTCGCCCACTGAGCTCCTCTCCAGTTCCAGTCTCAAGATTCTTAACAGTAGCACTTGGCCCAGGCCTCTGACCCCTTGTGGTTTATTAGTTAAAGTAAGTGATCAGTGATTTAGGTGCTGTTGTCTAGTTAAATACTCAGGATTGTAGTTATAAGATGCCAAAGTCAGGTAAGATTTCAGATGGGGTCCATTCTAAAAGAGGGATTAGAGGCACAGGGAGCTCTTGTGTGGTAAAGCGAAGTGGGCTTTTATGGTGAAAATAATCTTTTCATCGCCACACATTTAAAACTTCCATCATGTTATTTCTTTTTTGTTTTGTTTTGTTTTTTGTTTTTTGGGTCACACCCGGCAATGCTCAGGGGTTTCTCCTGGCTCTGCACTCAGGAATTACTCCAGGCGGTACTCGGGGGACCATATGGGATGCCAGGGATCGAACCTGGGCGGCGGGCACAGGCCGCGTTCAAGGCAAATGCCCTACCCTCTGGGCTATCGCTCCAACCCCATCATGTTATTTCAACACAATGTCATCTCAATAGAGAATGAAATGACATTTTCAGTGAGGGCCTGGGAGATAGTCCAAAGGAAGTAGTGTGCTTGCAGGAGGTGTAAGTTCCATCTCTGACATCACAAGCTCCCCTGAGCACTGTCAGGAGGAACGTCTGAGCATGGAGCAGGAAAACCTTCTGAGCATGTGACCCCCAAATCAAAATGCAAACGAAGGAAAAGAAACTAAATTAAATTGGTCAAATATTACAAATTAAAATAAATCAAGTTATTGATGAACTAAGTGACAATATCCTTCCCTTTTTCCTGACTTGCTTCAGTTGACCTTCATTTGACTCTGCCTGATTCCTGTGACTTCCAGCAATGCAAACTAACTCTGTCCCCACACTTCCACTTTCCATGATGATCAGCTCACAATGAGTCTGAAGGGTTCACTAAGAGATGAGAAGGAATGGGGAAGGTGCAGGCGGTCGGAATCCAAGGATGCTTTGATGAACCAAGGCAGTTCATAAATACCTTGGCCCTACTTTAACTTTTATTACTTGACAGAATTTATATTTTTACTTTTGTTTTTACTTGAGGGCTGGATCCATTGATTATGTTAGCAGCAGCTGTCCCTCTTAGCCTAGTTTTCAAAACTAGAGACAATTTCTCCTCAGGCACACACTCAAGCGCTGGTTTAATAGAATTTGGTGAGATACTGCCCTGCCATTAGAAAGGAACCTGAATCCTGATGGCTTAGTCACTGTAGGGCCTCTGTAGCTTAATGCAGCAGCCCTGAGGGAAACGTATTAGTCACAGTGGAGGAGACGTTTTAGGTTGATTACTACCCACAACTCTGAAGATGTGGCTCCCCAACCCCCAAGTATGTTTTAAGGTCACTGGAAACTTCAATCTAATCAGTCTGGGTGGTGGCGTTAGAGTGGTGAAGCTTCTTTAACTACGAGTTACTGCAGAAGTCTCTGTCATCTTGGGGTGGGTCACAACCCTCTATGTGGTTGTGTAGCTGAATGGTGGAGAGGAGAGAGTTGTTAAAAGCTGGCAGCGATAAAGGTTTTTTTTTGACCACACCATGGCCAAATATTAACTCAAAATGCACCGTGTAATGGATAGGGCAGCTCTAGCTCATGTTGCGTTTCTCAGACAAAAAAGGGTCATGAATGGAAAAAGTTTTAGAAGGCTGCCTAGTGCGTGCTTAAACCTCAGGAAATAACGGTTCTTTAATGCATCAGTGTGGCCTCATATCAACAGTGTGGCACAGTGCAGGCAGCGAGAGAGCTGGTGGAGTGCATATAGGATCCATAGGCCAGCTAACCGCTGCATAACGGACCATTGGGCTCTTTCTGTTGAAGATGGGGATAGCAATATTTACCTTGTAGATTTGTAAGAGTCTTAGACAAGATACTTCATGAAAAAATGCTTCTCACAGGAAATGTGTTTAGGAAAGAAACTCCTTTTTTTTCATTTGTGGACTCTGAGCATGCTATTGTGATTAAATCACCCAGAGAAAAGAAGTTGTGGAGACAAACAACGCTGTGTTGAGTGGCAGTGCTACAAGCCTCCCATAGGCAAGCATTTCCATAGCAAACATCAGGCAATTTCCTCATAAAAGAGAAAAGAACTGGTTGCCAGTATGGTTTCGTGGCTTCATTGATTAAATAAGAAACGAGGCTCTTTGCAAACTGCTGCCATTACCATCTTCAAGTATTCTAGCACACCAGCTGGCGTTACGCTTTGGTTTCACACTCCCAGTAAGTTTGACAACTGAAAAATATTTTAATGTATAATATGGAATTTGAGAGATAGCTCAGGGATCAGGGGTTTATTTCCAGCACTGCTTGAGCCCCGTGTCCAGCACCACTGGGTACTGACTTGCTTGCCCCCTGAGCATCCCGGGACCCAAGCTGTGTCCCATCACCTGGCCAGCAGAATGAACTATCCAGACTAGTTGACCAAATATTATCAGGAGTGGCCCTCAAACCTCTTGAGCACTGCTTGTGAAGTACCTGAAAAAATAGATGGCCCAGTGAATGAATTAGACAGGTGCGATTCGTAAAGGAAAAATTCCTCGTGAGATACTGCTATACATTTATAGCTTCAAACATATTAGAATATTTGGGAGTTTGTAACAGATTCATATTTTAATATTTTGACTTTTATCTTTTAAATTTATTATTTTTGTGTCCTTTGTAATGTCTGTCTTTTTATATTTTTTCTTACTGTGATGGCAAAATTTTTACTCACTGTAATGGCAAAATTGCTTTTCTTTTTTTTCTTTCTTTTTTTTTTTTTTTGCAAAATTGCTTTTCAACCCACATGACAAAAATAGATGGTGGTAAATTGCTTCCTTAAAAAACTACCCTAAGAACCATCTTGTTCACTTGCCAGCTTTATAATGGCCTCCTTTATGAACGTGGTCTAGGCGACTAGTGTTAGCCAGCTAAAAGTTATACTTCTTCTGGGTGCAATTATGTTTCTCCATTATTTATCTGTTCTTGTCATTAGTTCACTTTCCAATCTTACAAATGTTCATTGAAATTTCCCTGCACACAGTCATAGGACAGGCACATGTGAGGTCTCTCAAACAATGTGAGGCAGCCCTTTTGCTGCTATATTTTGAACCCAGGACTTTAACAGTCCCTTTCTACTTGCTTATCAAAGTCTCACAGGCTTTTGCTCTCTGTATCAGTTCTTCCACAAGAACACTCAACTCTTCTCTTTCTTCCTCTTCGTACTTTAGCTACTTCCTATTTTCCCTAAATAGAGTCGTCTTTATTTATTTATTTATTTATTTATTTGCTTTTTGGGTCACACCTGACAATGCTCAGGGGTTACTCCTGGCTCTGCACTTAGGAATTACTCTTGGCAGTGCTCGGGGACCATATGGGATGCCAGGGATCGAACTCGGGTAGGCTGCATGCAAGCAAATGCCCTACCTGCCGGACTATCGCTCTGGCCCCCCAAAATAGAGTCATCCTTTAGCATTCGAGGGGGTATTAGTTCCAGCCCCCAGAGTTCAGGACTGCTTCTGTCTCTTGTTAAAACGGCACAGTAGGGGCTGGAGTGATAGCACAGAGAATAGGGTATTTCCTTTGCACGAGGCTAACCTTGGTTCTATCCCCAGCATCACATATGGTCCCCCTTAGCTCTGCCTTAAGTAGTAACTCCTGAGCACTGCCAAGTTATGGCCCCAAACCCAAAATAAATAAAATGGCACAGTGTTTTTATAGAATCTTCCCATATACTTAAAGTCATTTTTAGATTGCTTCTAATACTTCTAGATGACTTAAGACACAATCGGAGAGGGTGCAGTGAGTTAAGGTCTTTACTTTGCATGTGGCAGACCAGGGTTTGATCCCAGCATCACCTATCTAGGGTCCCCCAAGCTCTGCCAGGATGAGAGCAGAGTCAATGCTAAGGGTGGCCCGACCACTGCTCCCTCCCCAAGATATGATTGTCATAGACCTAACTAAACAATGCGCATATCAAACTGGGCTCTTTGCTTCTTGAATAAGGAAGAGGGAATCTGCTCTAACTGGAGTCCTGCCCGCATAAAGACACACATTGACCATGAGATTTTATTTTAAAATTTATTTTGTTTTTTGTTATTTTGTTTTGGGATCACATCCAGCAGTTCTCATGGCTTACTTGTGGCTCTGTGCTCAGGGGTCTCTCCTTGTGGGCTCAGGGGACCATACGGGGGTCCCAGGACCAAGCTTGGGTCTGCCATGTGGAAAGCAAGCACCTTATCTGCTGTCTTATCTCTCCAGACTCAAGATTTTGTTTTGATTTGTTTTTCTCTTGCTTTTAGTTTGTTTTTGCGGTTACCCTGGCACTGCCAAGGAGACAATCCCAGCCTGATGCTCAGAAGTCAACCCTGCACTGTTCAGGGCTGTGTAGAACTAGGGAACAAACCTGGAGCTTCTACACGTGAAGCTTATGTTCCAGTCCTCTAAGCCGTCTCCTCAGTGGTCACCAGGAGATTTTTCACTTAAGCTCCCATGCATCCCGAAAGGAAAACCTATGAGCCAAGGGAAAACTTTACTCCAGTTACATTAGAGTTGCCCTGGATATAATTTCAAATTGCATTGATTCAGCTGTTTCTTGTCCATCAATCGAGAGTGCTGTGTAGCCAACAAGGATGCTGGCACCTTTCCAAGGTCAGGAAAAGAAGGGGTGTGAGGTATTCAGAGCAAAATAGGTGCTACAGGGACCTACAGTAAAGGCCTTAACTAACTGCACCTCTCAATTGTGTTTAAGTCATCTAGAAGTATTCAGACCAAAATGCATCCTACAGGTAATGAGGCTGCCGTGAATCTCCATCTGGAACATGGAGCCGAGGAATCAAGGACAAGGAGCTGTGTCTAAACTATGGAAAAAAGACTGTCTCTTCATGTTTGTTTGTCTTCTTGGTTTATGTAAACTCCTAGAGGACAGCGTCCTTAGTTTCTTCTTTTTCAAACTTGCATTTAATTCCCTTCCCTTGTTACAATAATCGTGGCCAGAGGTTGCCCACATTTGCATGTGGTGCTTGCAGACTTTAACTATGGTGCTCGCTGGGGTTTAAACACATGAGCTGTGCTCCTGCACACACCTACTAGCAGGTACACCAGAGATTTCCACTTTATGTGGTACTGGGATCCCAAATGGCAGTGCCATGGGGGATCCTGCTAACTACATGCACGGATCAAACTCACAGGCCCCAGCTTGCAAGGCAGACTGTGTTGTTGAGATATCCATGCTCCTCCCACCCCCAGCATCTTTCTCAGTCTCAGGGCTCAGGGCCTGATCACATGCATTCTTCCCTGTATTCTCCAGGCACCACAAGCTATACAGGGTTTGGAGGAATCCAGGATACAGATGTGTCAGCAGAACACAGGGGTCCATTGATTTCTTTCCTCTGAGGGGTGACTTCAAGTGCAGATTTCGTCCCAATAATAACAGAAATTTGCAATGAAAAGGCAATGGCTTTTTGAAATGAGATTAATATGCTAAGTGTTTCATGGACGATATCTTGTATTTCTCACAATAAATTTATTACAGAGATATAACATCCACTTTAGAAATGATGACCCACAGAGAATGATGGTTTAGACTACAGACCCAGGGTACTCAGCAGAGCCTATGCTGAGTACAGCATTGCTAGAATCTCTGGGAAATCCCACTGCTGCTTAGACAGAAGACGAGGATGAAGAGAGGTAGTTCTCACTAGAGTGATAAGAGGCATAGAAGCGGCGTGATGTTCAAGGTGAGGATGTGCGGGAAGGTTTGTTCTGTTACCCTGTACAGGTGAGGTGGCAGACACCCATTCTCTTCCCCTAACAGAAGTCAGCATGGGATCAGGTAGTCACCAAGTCCCAGCTCCAGAATGAAATAAGAGGTTTTTAAGCAAAGGGTTTTCAAATTGTGAACACAAGGTCCACTTGATTGGCTACAACCAGTATCATTCTTAAAAAGTGAAACTAACTAGAAAAGAGAAGGCACCGCACCTTTAATCTGGAGTTCTGGTAGATAATAAAATAGAATTTTTTTTTGTTTTATGAGTCAACTTCTATTGGGATTGCTTCTTTGCAGTTGAAAGAAGGAGAACTGATCCACTGAAACTGCGAATGACACAATATACTTAAGGGAAATCTGATTATCTGATTACATGTGTGGAAAATTAACTAAATATACACAGCAATACAACTTCTATGAATAGATGTCAAGGAAGAAATGAATATATGGAGAGTGCAAGATTATACTCATAGGATCGTTATTTTAATGGAAACAAGAGATGTTACATAAATAATGATCAATAAGGTCTGCATAAACTACGGGTATTAGAGATATTATGTAATGGAACGTTATGCACCAAGTAACACAGTGAGATTTAAAAAGTGATAAATTGTTCACACTGAATCACATAACAGAAATTAAAAGGAAATTATTCAAATCAATGAGTTAAAGTGAAAAGTTAAGACACCTCTGATGTTTACTGTTAGAGGCAAAGACGGTCACTAAGTGCTAAGATGATTGGCTAAAAACTTGTAAGAGCAGGGTGGTTAGACAATCTCAAAGCACCGTCTCTGATGTTATTTATATACTCCAATAGGCAAGGATGACCTTTACATTGGTGTTAACTGGCAGAGGTGTTAACTGGCAGATGGCACTTCAACCAAATATTCAGACGTTGAATGCCCCACACTGAGACCACTAGTACTGGGAACATCTGATGTGATAACTTGATGAGACACCAGCATTATCTAAGTTGTATTATTGTTACATAGATTTAGCCAGAGTCTACTGAATAAGAAACAGGCAAATTCAGGACTGGAGATAATAGACCAGGTAAGGTGCTTGCTTTGCTTATCCCTAATCTAAGTTTGATCCCTGGTATCCCATACAGTCCCCTGAGCACTGCCAGGTGTGATTCCTGAGTGAAGAGCCAGGAGTAATACCTGAGCACTGTCAGGTGTAACCAAAAACTAAAAAAGTAAGTAAGAAAAGAAATATACAAATTCAGATCATAAGACATTTAAAAAGATAATTGGCTTGGGTTTTAAAACACTTTCTATACGGTGAAAGAAAAAAGTCAGTAGAGAATATTCTAGCATGGGACGGTTCCTTAGAAATATATGAATACCATACATACAATTGAAAAGCTTAAATAACCAGATCAAACTATAAAGTGACTGGGAAAAATGGTTTTTATAATGTATTTTAGCATAAATACTTCAACATACAATCAAGCTAAATAATTACTACCAAGATACGTGTGTGTGTATGCACGCATGCATTTGCACACACTCTAAATCTGTAGCACAATCAATTTAAACTAGCCACATTTCAAGTGGCCCATAACTACCTACAAGTGAGGGCTTCAACACTGGATCCACAGTTCTACATGAAAGGGAATTAAAGAGATAGCAAACAAGTGGTATGGGGTCTTGGGGCCAGAGTGGTGTACAGAGGGTAGGGCACTTGCTTTGCACGTGGCCAACCCATGTTCAATTCCTGGCATTCCATATGGTTCCCTGAGCCTCCTGAGCACAGAGCCAGGAGCAAGCCCTGAGCACTGCTGGGTGTAGCCCCAAACAAATAAACAAAAAAACAGAACAAAATCTGGGTTCTTTCCCTGGCATAAAAAATAGCTATAAGGAAAAATGAGGAAATAATCAGGGAAATTTAAATTTATACTATAAGCTAAAAAGTCCGGCCCAGGTATGCTGAACCAGAGACTCTCAGACATCGGGCAGAGCTGCTCCGTGCTCTACCTGTGCCCAGCTGCGCATGAGGCTCCCGAGGGCATGCGGGTTCTAATCCTGATCTGCCATCCCAGCAGAGTCTCACAACAAGCCAGCGACCCCCGACTCCATGGGGGCGCTACCTTCCACATCTGGACTTCCTCTTGTCACAACTCCACCCAGCAGACCAGACTATCACAACCTGCCAGCGGTTATCAATAAAGTTTATTTAGAGGTGACTACAAGAGTATGCCACCCACGGCAATCCTGGCAAGCTGCTCGTGTCGTATTTGATATGCCAAATACCAGTAACATTTATATTAGGTCATTCCCATGACCTAATATAACGGTTTGAGGCTCTTTATGTTCCTGGAGCAAGCGGATGCCTTTGGGTTCTACTAGCATGAGACAGGACATATGGAGATATTACTGGCGCCTGCTCTAGCAAATAGATGATGAGCGGAAGATAGTGACAGTGATAAGCTAAATAAAACTATAATATATATGCTGACATCCTTAGTCATAATACTTACAGAGGAGAATGAGATATATGTAAAAGTACTTAGGTGTAAAGTAGAATGTCTACAACTTACTTTTAAATGGTTCGACAGGGACTGAGAGATAATACAGGGTTAAAACTCTTGCTTTGCACTTAGCTGGGGCCAGTTTGATCCCTAGTACTGCATGTGGTTCCCTGAGCACAGAGGCAGGAGTAGCTCCTAAGCACTTGAGGTGTGGCCCAAACCCACCACTCCTCACATCCCCAATGAAATTGTTCAACAAATCATAGGCACATGAGTAGTAGGTAAGTAGATTTGACATAGAACATGGTATGAGTAATTGGTGAATCCAGGGAGATGATGTTATGATATTTATTGTCCTACTCTATTGTTTTCTCTATAAGCTTTGAAGGATATGAGAAAAGAACAGATACCAATTTTTCATAAATCACACATTTATTTATGATCAAACATAAATCATGACATTTATGTTCAAGTGCATTTTCACATCTATTGTTAATTCGAACTTTAAAAATGCCTAAGGCAGATATATAGTTTACTCATTTAAGTTAGAGTCAGTAAGCTATTCCTTTAGTGCCTAACCATGTGTCAGGCACCATACATGCATTTTCCTCTTTAGTCTCTCCAAAACTCCAAGAGACAGATAGAGTCTCATTTGTCTGACAGCTGAGACCCTGGGGACCAGCTAGGAGCAAACAATCAAACATCAGGGTTGGGAGATGACTGCCTCTCTCCCACTCTGGGCCTGAATTCAGTTACTTCTCTGCATCCAGTTCATGAATCACAAAACCTAGAAGGGAAATCACAGAAGTTAGACAAGCCAGATAGCTTGCAGAAAGTTACACAGCCACCAAGAAGGGGCCAAGCTGGAATTCCAACCAAACTCTCCTATTCCAACCAAACTCTGCTCTCCTATTGCAGGGTTCTTGGTTCGCAGCACCCAAGTGGACCAGCCCCTCATCCAGGGAGCACTCTGAAAGAGGTTCTGCCTCTGATAAGGAGGCTCTCGTGAGAAGACTTGGCATAAGTGTCTTTGACGGAGGAAATTAGTCAAGTTGTTGGAGCTGAGCCAAGGAAAGGCCCCAGGCACAGAGCGGGCCTCCCTGGGGAGAAGCTTTGTAAAAATAAAAGCACAGCCACAGCAGCAGAATCATCTGATGCTCTGATTAAGAAGCATGAGTTGCCCTGTCCTGTGATCAGGAGGTGGAAATCGGCCGCCCCGGAGACATGGCCTGGCACGGATTCTGTCCCCTGGCACTGCAGAGGGTATTTCAGGCAGGTTGACCATCATGGGAACAAAAGTAGGTCAGGACTCCAGCCTCACAGTACCTGTGCAGCATTAAAACAAAACACTGTCAGTTTCTATTTATTTGTAAATGCAAAATGTAATTTGGTGGAGGTGGGGTGACATTAAGTCCACACCTGGCAGTGCTCTGAGCCTGCTTGGGGTTGCCCCTGACTACACCCAGATCAAACCAGGGTCTTTAGCATGTAAGGAGAGAGCCCCAGTCCTTGTACTTTGGCCCTGAAAATAATTTTAATTTAATGGAAAGATGATGCTTTATTGAAAGGGTTGATTGGAAAATAACAAAATTAGTTGTCAAAATATCTAAAGAACTAAATAGTGGGATCAGAGAGTTAGTGCAATGAATAAAGGTGCTTACTTTGTATGCAGCCAGCCTGGATTTGATCTCCCCACCCCCCACCTCTGTAACCTCATGTGGTCCCCTGAGCCTACCATGAGTGATTCCTGAGCATTCAACCAGGAATAAGCCCTTCACACCACTGGTGTAGCCCCAAACAAAAAAAAATAATAATAACAGGAAGGAAAAGAAAAGTAAAAGAAAAAGGGAAAGAAAAAATAACAAGAATAATTAGAATCAAAGGGAGCTGAGCGTTTACATCAGAGCAGTTTCTGCACTGTGAGGACTTAAAGAGGGTATTGTTCCTTTAAAAACCATTCCCTGGGGCTGGAGTGATAGTCCAGTGGGTAGGGCATTTGCCTAGCATGTGGCCGACCCGGGTCCTATCCCCGGCATCCCACCTGGTCTCCCACGCCAATGCCAGGAGTAACCCCTGAGCGCAGAGCCAGGAGTAACCACTGAGCATTGCTGGGTGTGACCCAAAAAAGCAAAAAAAAAAAAAAACCTCCAACAGGGTGGCTTGAGAGCTAAGAAGATTGATTGAGAATCACTCTAGAACCACAAACTCTGCTTTACCTGTTGGAGGCAGCGAGCGAACTAACTGCAATGGAGATTAAGGCTGAGCTTGGTGGTGCCTGACTGGGTGCAGTCCACTGTTCAGCTGTGGAAACTTCCTCATTTGAACAGGAAACTCACCACAAAACCCTCACTTTGATAGCAGCAAAGCTCTGCTCAGAGTCCCAATGGTTTCCTTTGAAATAAGGCCTTGCTGGGATTCAGCAGAGGCAGACCCAAGTTATAGGAATAGTCACATGAAGCTGACTGCCCAAAATCAAGACTTATTTTCAGTCCTTAGTTAAAGGCAAGTTGGTGTTGGTGGGGAACGTCCATCCACTGAACCAACCCCTGGCAGAGTGGTCCTGAAGTTGCAAATCCAGATGAGCAGCCAAGACCAGTGATAGAAGGAAATCCATGAACATTGATTTGTGAGTTAAGGAATGCTTCTGAACTCTGTTGTCATCCTGAACTGCTTGAATGACCTGATTAGTCTTGCCAGAACCTTCTTCCAGGCCCATCTGAAGACATCCCGGTACATAAAGGCAGCAGAAAGCAGTGTGGTCTTTTGTTGAATCTCTCCCAATGCTCTCTCTGGGCATTGCAACCATGGCCCTTCTGACCTTGTTCCTTCCTCTCTACCCCATGTCCTTCTGGTTGACCCCATACTTTCTTACTGTGTTTCCCTATTTTAGTGATTTTCACTTGAGGCCCCCTGGAATATCCATGTGGCCTCCAACTGAGAAAAGCTGTGATATAATCAATTGATATGTCTTCTCTGGACAACTTGAATCTCTGAATCTTTTTATTTTACTTTTTAATTTTAACTTTTTAATTATTTTTATGGTTTTGGGGGTTATACCAATTGATATTCAGGAGTTATGCTTGGCTCTGCACTCAAGGATCACTCCTGGTGTTGCTTGGGAGACCATATGGGATCCTGGGAATTGAACCCAGATCAGCCTTGTGCAAGGCAAATGTCCTACCTGCTGTAAAATCTCTCCAACCCCATCTCTGGATCTCTTTAAAACTGTCTTTACCCTTCTAAGCACTAAGAAAAACACATGCACACACACACACACACACACACACAGCCCTCTATGCGTATTGGTGGCTACAGCTCAGAAGGACTCATATTCCTTGGGGTCTGCTGCATGCTCACCAAGCTGGAAGAAACACACAAGGCTCAGCTTCTGAACTGGAGCTGCCTTGGGAAAATGCTAAAGGGGTTTTCGCCAACCCTGAAACTGAATGCCAGCTGCTTACTACATCTTGTGACTTTCAATGTCAAAGACTGCTGCCTCCAGAAAAGAAGTGATTATCTGCCAGCCCTCAGAGGGGCTGTGTGGGCATCGTAAGGAGAGAATACTCTCTTCAAGATCAGTGACAGAAAGGTCACGCTGCCTTTTAAACTAGGCAAACTCACATCAACATCATCATATTGCATGTGTTTCTTTCCTCTTCCTCCTCCTATACATTGTTCTATTTTTATGGATGTGAAATTCATATAATACACAATTAACCATTTTAAAGGGCATGACTCTGGCATTTAATGCATTTGCAGTGTTGGGGAACCATCGCCTCTCACTAGCTTCAGAAGTGTTTTATTTTTTTAATCACCTCTGAAGAATCCTCTGTAGAAATTCGGTTTTCATCCCTTCTTTCTTCCCCAAATGCTGACAAGCTCTGACAGCAACCCTAATCTGTCTGTTTTCTATCCCTATGGAGTTGCTCACTCTGAATACTTCCTATAAAAGGAATCAGACACCGTGTAATGTCTTGTGTCTAGTATCTTTCGCTTCCCATTTTCTTTTATCCCCCTTCTGAATATTTTTGCACTTACCATTTTCTTTTATCCCTCCCTTTTTATACAATTGAATTTTTTTTTTTGCTTTTTGGGTCACTCCCGACAATGTTCAGGGGTTACTCCTGGCTCTGCATTCAGGAATTATTCCTGGAGGTGCTCGGGGACCATATGGGATGTTGGGGATGGAACCCAGGTCGGCCACATGCAAGGCAAATGCCCTACCCGCTGTACTGTCGCTCTGGCCCTCACAATTGAATTAAACAATTGAATTAAAAATCATTTTAATTCAATTGATTTTTTTAAAAAAAATCATTTGTTTCAGGAAAAAACTGGTAGTTTCCACATTGGGGCAGTTATAAACAGTGCTGCTATTAGCACCCATATGCAAATTTCTATATAGTCATATGGCTATATAAATCCCATTTACGGAGTCACTCTCAGCAATGTAATGGTCTCAGAGGACCATCAATTACCAGGGATCAAATCTAGAGCTACTGAATGCAAAATATGTGACCCATCCCTTAGACATATGTCTTTGCTGTGGTACACACTAAGGGTATGCATGGAGAGAAACTCTGAGACTATCTAGTAAATGTGGACTTATAGGGCCAGGCTACATGGTAAATGTGGGCTTATAAGACCTGGTTACATGGTATATGTGGGCCTATAAGGCCATATACTTGAAGTAACTGCAAATCTGTTTTCCAAGCACCTGCACTGTTTGGCATCCCCATCAGTGGAGAATGAGGCCCAAGTTCTCTTTCATTCAAGGAAACAAAACAAGATCAACAAAACAATTTGTTCATTATAGAACACTGAGTCAGCCAAGGGCATTTAAATAATCGGTCATTTAAAGTGGCACTGGTAAAAGGTGAGCCTAAAGCAAACATCTGCAGCTGGTCCACCAGCTGGAGGACGGTCATCTCTCCCCTGTAGAGGGAAGACTGGACCGGCATTGTTCTGCTCTTGTGCTGGCCCCCTGGTCAGCTGCTCTCCACAATTTCCTGCTGTTGGGGCCACACCCAGCGGGTCTGTGGAGCGACAAGCTGTGCTAAGGCTCAAAGCCATGGTCTCTGTCACACAAGGCTGTGCCCACCACCGAGTCATGTCCCTAGCCACCTTTCACTCACACTTTATTTTAGAAAATAATTTTTTTACTTTGGGGCCACACTCAACGGTGCTCAGAGCTTACTCCTGACTCTTAAGAGACCACTATGGTGGTGCTCCAGGGACCAATATGTGGTACCAGGATTTGAACCAGCTGCATATACTATCTCCTTGGCCCTAAAGTAGGCTTTGTTTTTCTTTTGCCATTTTTTGAGGTACTGAGGATTGCAACACTTAGTTATATTTTTTGGTTGTTGTTTTGTTTTGGGGGCCATTCCTGGCTATGCTCAGGGCTTCCTCCTTGCTATGCACTCAGGTATTACTCCTGTGATGCTTAGCGGGACCATATGAGGTACTGGGATCAAACCTAGGTCAGCCATGTGCAAAGCAAATGCCCTACCCACTGTGCTATCTCTGTGGCTCCAAGTAGTTACACTTCTCATGCATAGTTCAATACTACCCCCCACTAGTAGAGCTCCCATTTTTCGCCTCCCAATGTCCCAAGATTCCCTCCCACCCATCCCTCAGGTAAGTTCAGTTCTGTGGACAAAATCCTCAGTTCTGGTGCCTGGGCCATTTGTTGTTGGACCCTTACTATATTTCTTTATTCCTCACATATGAGAGAGAACATTTTATGAAGATAGTGACCCCTTACAGGTGAATGATGCTAAACGGAAATTCTACAAAATTCTTACTGTGATCAGTAAAAATGTTTTCAAAAATGATATACTTTTCTTTTTTATAGGCATATGCATTTAAAATTAATAGTATTATTAAAGCTATGCCATACATTAATAATATATGTGAAATAGATAAATTGTATAAATATACAATTAGTAAGAGTGAGGAGAGAATTTTTTAAAAACTTAAAAGGAAATCTGAATAGTCTATTAAAATATAATCTTGTGTTTTTTATCCTAAAAAAGGGAATTTTGGCTTTATGTTAGAAAATATTATAAAGAATGCTTAAATATTTGCATTAGTGAGTAAAAATAAAAAGCAAAGGAGGAAAAACTAGAGATGTAAAGAAATTGCCTGACTATACATAAAGAATATTCAATATAAATAAATATTATTTTATTATTGAACAAGTACAGAATATTCAGTAAGATAGGAATGAATAAATAAATAATAGATAGATAAATAAATAGAAGAAATAAATAAATAGGAATAAATAAACCTTTGTTTTGCGACCCTGGCATTGCTCCAAGCAAGCACCTACTATATTATATCAACATCATAAACAGGTCTTTAATCTAGTAGAGGGCAGCCTTAAGAACCATGAGCCAAAGTCAATCTTAATGGACTGTTGAGAAACTTGTCTTGTCTTTTAATGTAGTCCCTTTGATGTTTCTTGCAAAACTGGTTTTAAGGTTATGAACTGCCTAAACTGTTGCTTGTCCATAAAGCTCTACCAAGCACAGTCAAGAGTAATTCCTGAGCACAGAGCCAGGAGTAACCCCTGAGCATCACTGGGTGTGACCCCTTAAAAAGTAAGTGAATGAATGAATAAATAAATAAATAAATAAATTAGCAAATAAATAAATCAACAAACAAATGAGTAAATGGATGAATGAATGAATGAATGAATGAATAGATAAATAAATAAATGAAGCTTTGCATCGTTCCTCCAAATCTGAATGACAATCTAGTAGCTGGATAAAATACTCTTGGTGAGGGTGAGGTGTTTATTTCATTGAGATTTTTTGCTTATTTGTTTTTTACTATTTCCCACTATTCTCTTCTAACTTATAAGCCTACCTTGATGGATATACTGTGATTTTTATGGGTGGTCCTTTTTTGATTTTGCTGCTTTCAATATTCTGCTTCCTTTTTGGCTTTTATTATTCTAATTTCAATGTGTCTTGGAGTTTTTCTATTTGCTTAGAATCTTTCAGGTCTCTTGGATCTAGCGGCTACACCTCTCAACTGTGGTAAAGTCTTACTTAGAATTTCTTTAACTAGTGGTTCCTTGTCAAATTTGTCTTCCTGTTATTCAGACTCCAATGAATATTTTTATTTGGGGGATTGTTTTTGGACCACACCCAGCAGTCCAGCAGCGCTCAGTGCTTACTCCTGGCTCTATACTCAGGATCACTCCTGGTGGGCTTAAGGAACATATGGAGTATGGGAATCGAACCCAGTTTGGCCACATTCAAGCAAGTACCCAACCTACAGTACCATATCTCTAGCTCCAATTATTATTAATCTTATATGTTTCCTCTTGAACTTATCTCATAATTCTCTGATACGCTGTTCATTTCTTCTCATACTTTTCCCCCATCTTCTGTAGATTTCTAGAGGTTTGCTACATCTCATCTCATCTTGTAGCTTACCAATCTTTTCCTCAGCTGCTGTTATTCTGCTACTCAAACCTTAATATTTAATTTAAATGTGGGGATGAAGTTTTGGGTTGTACTGGGCAGTGCTCAAGGGCTGGTGTTGGCTCAGTGCTCAGGAGCTATCTCTAGTGCTGCTCAGAGAACCACATGTGATGAGGGGATCCCCACCAGGATTGTGGCTGATGAGCTACGTGCAAGGCAAATGCACTATCCCTTCTACTGTCTCTTTGACCCTTATATCACTTCCATGCTCTTCCTCTGTCTCTTCTAATCGTCATTTTCTCATTTCAACTCTTGTATACTTTCTTTTGCTTTGCTGGCGACCTGTATAATCGTTTCTTTGAACTCATTAAACATTCTCAATATGGTGTCACTAAAGTCACTCTCTGTGAGTTTACAAAGCTGTTTGGTAGTAGTAGAACCTTATGTGTTATTATTTTTGCTCATTGAGCTTAGTGGACTTACAGGAGGCTTCTCCACTGTGTTTGTGGTACTCTGAGGGTGAATCTTTTCAGTTAGCTTCCCTGGAAGTCTCTGAGGAATTAGGGTAGGCATTGTTCGTGTGCAGTATGACTGATGACAAGTAGAGCTATACAATGTGAGTGGTGGCAAGGAGAGCTGTTTTGGGTGCAAACAACAACAGGCAGAGTATGAGGGAGAGTGAAACTGTTGGCTTGAAATGTCTGGATGAGCAGGCCGAGGGTATGAAGTGTAGATGTGGCCTGCTGTGATGGTGAGGCTGAGCCAAGTAGGATTTATTTTAATCCTGATTTCACAGATAAAAAACCCTGAGATTTAATGAGTCTCATTTACTTGCTTATAGTCTTAGAACAAGTTACGGTTGTTATGGGGGTGAATCATTTTCCTCCGAAAAGGATTTAAATTTCCCTCTGATATCTTAACCCCATTACAGCAAAGTGTGATCTATTTGGAGAAAGGATCTTTACAGAAGTAATTAAGTTAAAATGTAGTCACTAGGGTAGAGTCCAATTCAGTGTGTCTGCTGTACTTATGAAAAGAGGAATTTGGTTATAAGCAAGTACTGAGGGAGAATAGCTGTGAATCCAAGGGCAGACGTTGAGGTGATGCTTCTATAAGTCAAGGGATGGAACTGCAGTGAACAAACTACCAGGGGCTGAGAGAGAACCGGAAAGGCTCTTCCATACCACCTCAGAAGGAACAAACCCTTCTGACAACTTACTTTCAGATTTATGACCTTCAGTACTCTGAGACAGTCAGTTGTATGGTTCTTATTTTGTTTTGTTGAGTTTGGGGGCCACATCTGGCAATGCTCAGGGGTTACTCCTGGCTCTGTGCTCAGGAATTACTCCTGGCGGTGTTCAGGGGACAATATGGGATGCTGGGGATCAAACTTGAGTCAGCCGCGTACAAGGCAAATGCCCTTCCCACTGTTCTATCACTCCAGTCTGGTTTATTTTGCTTTTTAAAGTCTCCAAGTCCATAGACTGGGTGCCTTTTGTGAAAGGCTTTGCCAAATAATAAACACCCTGAGCAAAATGAAGGTCAGTGAGACACCTGAGTATCCTGAGAGAGGAAAACTGCATTCACAGCCACCATCTTAAGGAGCCCAACCAAAAGGACAGACATTATTGATAATCAAGTTTTAGGCCTACAGTGAGTGTGTGTGTGTGTGTGTGTGTGTGTGTGTGTTTTTTTTTGGGTCACACTTGGCGATGCTCAGGGCTTACTCCTGACTCTTCTCTCAGGAATTACTCCTGGCAGTGCTTGGGGACCATATGGGATGCTGGGAATCGAACTCAGGTGGGTTGTGTGCAAGGCAACCGCCCTCCCACTCTGTGCTATTGCTCCAGCCCTGAGATTGTTCTTTAGCCTACAGAAAAACTGAATTTGAATTGACCTCAGAACACAGCTGTAGGGCAAGTGATCCTGCCTGAGTCAAATTCCCATAATTCTTGGTATGAACGATGTGCTACACACACACACACACACACACACACACACACACACACACACACACCACACAGAGCAATGTATATAGTCATATGGTGTACAAAGGACTCAGTATCACCATGAGCACAGGTCTAGGAAGATCACGAGAGATGGAGGCCAGGAGAGAGCATGAAGAGCTGCAAGGAGTTCAGGAGAGGCGGTCCCGGAAGGCTGCAGTCTGGTCGGGAGACTAACTGCATTGCACGTACCCAGAGCTTGGCTCACAACAAATGTAACCTGAAGTGAGGAAAGTGTAGAGCATGGGGTATAATGTGAGGGACAGGAAAACAAGATTCTGAGGAAAACTTTCGTCACCACAAAATGACCTGTCAGGAAAATGGAACAATGTGCCAATAATTGTCGAAAGGGCTAATACCAACCTAGAACTGAGCATTAAATACAGGCAAAAAGATACACATGACAACCTCTTAATGTATGTATTGTAATCCACAATGTGGAAGGGAAGGAAAAGAGAGAGAGATAGAGAGAAAGAGAAAGAAATAAAGAACCTGCCATAGAGGCAGGCTAGGGCAGGGGGAGGGAATCGGGGACATGGTGGTGGGAAATGGGCACTGGTGGAGGGATGGGTGCTGGAACACTCTATGACCGAAACCCAAATATGATCATCGTATGAGCATCTTTGTAATTGTGTATCTCATGGTGGTATAATAAAATATTTTAAAAAATGACCTGTCAGCCTTGAAGATACATGGGAGGGGTAGAGAAACAGGTCTCACAAGAACCCCGTGCCGGTGCATCTGACAGGGAGTCCAAGAGAACTGAAGGGTTGGGAGTTTGGGGATGGTCTGGTATGAGGCTTCCCAGGGGCGTCTGAGGGGAACTGGTTGTGTAGGAATGCCTGAGCAAAAAATAGACATATCACTTAATGTTTTACTCAGAATAAGTAGTATTTAACATCATCTACTATTACAGATGTGCGTAATTTCAGGAACTTTTTTTGAACTGACTTTTGAAGCTTTAAATGAACTGACTTGCTGACTTAATAGTTAGAAGTCTAGCACATGTATCAGAGAAAGTGCAGGCTTTAGAGAGACATAGATTTTTTTTTCTGAGTCACACTTGACAATGCTCAGGGGTTTTCCTGACTCTGCACTCAGGAATTACTCCTGGCGGTGCTCGGGGACCATATGAGATACCGGGGATCGAACCCGGGCGGCATGGGCGGCCGCATGCAAGACAAATGCCCTACCCGCTGGGCTATCACTCCGGCCCCAAGAGAGACATAGATTTTTGACTCAATGTAAAAGATATTTTTTAAACGATCACGATCACGATCACGATCTTCCCGTTGATCATCTATTTGCTAGAGCGGGCACCAGTAATATCTCCATATGTCCTGTCTCATGCCAGTAGAGCCAGGGGCATCGGCTTGCTACAGGAACATAAAGAGCCTCAAACCATTATACTAGGTCATGGGAATGACCTAATATAATTGTTACTGGAATTTGGCATATCAAAAACAACACGAGAAGCTTGCCAGGCTTGCCGAGCGGGAGGCAAACTCTTTTAAACACCTCCAAATAAAGCATTTATTGATGAACCACCGCGCTGCTTGCAGACGCGTGAGCCGGGCTGTGATGGGCTGGTCTACTGGGTGGAGTTCTGACAAGAGGGAAGTCCAAATGTAGAAAATGGTGGCGCCCATGGAGTGAGGTGGGGGGGTGGTCTGGCTTGTTGTGAGGCTCTGCCAAGGTGGTGGGCCAGGGCTAGAACCCGCCATGCCTCCCGACTGCCTCATGAACGGCTGGGCACAGGGAGAGCAAGGAACAGCTCTGCCCCATGTCTGAGAGTCTCTGGACCAGCATACCTGGGCCGGATTGAGGAAAAAACTGCTGCAGGGTGGGTGTCGATGATCCGGGCTGTGATGGGCTGGTCTGCTGGGTGGAGTTCTGATGAGAGGGAAGTCCAAATGTGGAAAATGGCGGCGACCGTGGAGTGAGGGGGGTGGTCTGGCTTGTTGTGAGGCTCTGCCGAGGTGGTGGGCCAGGGCTAGAACCCGCCATGCCTCCCGACTGCCTCATGAACGGCTGGGCACAGGGAGAGCAAGGAACAGCTCTGCCCCATGTCTTAGAGTCTCAGATATGGGGCAGATGCCATTTCCTGCATTAATTTCCTGCATTAATGCCTAAGAATCAAATACTCTGTATGAAGAAAGTCCACTCACAGACCCCTGAGGGTTGGAACTGCTGTGGTGTGGCTTCTGGCAGTCAGAGCCGGACTACAGAGAATTTATACACAAGTCAACACAGTGGGGGAAAAACAAGAGGCGAAGGAGGGCCTGTGATCCCTGCATTAATGCCTAGGAGTCAAATAAGGGAGCAAGGCTCCAGCTTCGGCCCAAGGTGTGAGGGGAAGTCGTCAAAGCATCTCTGGAACTAGCTGGGAGAACATGGGCTGGGAAGTTGCCAAAAGCAGAACAAAACTGTTAGCACAAAAGTGGATTTTTCAGCACTGGTGGGTTCTTGAGAATGGAAGATTTGCATACAATTTGAACACAAAACTCAGAAGATTAAAAGTTCGAGTTTATTATTCAGTTAAGTAGAGGATTCCTCCCCAAATAAAGTCCAGGCCTCTCCTTTACCTGTGAACTATGCCATGTCCTGTCCGTGACGTTGCTCTAACCCATGAATAACCTCCCTGTCTCATCTCATGCTGTCTACTCACCTGTGCAGTTGGCCAGGTTCCATCGGTCAGGTCCCTCCCTGGGTCACTTTCTGTCCTGTGTACATTTTCCTTAGTCTCATGTCACAGCCACTGTGTGAGGGTGAGATCCCTGTGCTCTGTACCTGTCCCTGGGCCTCCCAACTATACCCCTGCAGTTCCTGTTGTCTGTCCCCGCCTTCCTGGTCTCCGGGCTACAGTCATGTGCACATGGGTATAATTCTGTACTCAGCACTTTGTCAATATCTGGGCACCCGAGCCCTGCCTGAACCTGAGCTTTCCCGGGCACCGGAGCCCTGCCTTTATCCATCCTGCCCCCATCTGGGCCTCTGAAGCCTGGCTGTGCTCGACCATCTGTTCAGGCAGGGGAGCCTTCATGATCCTGCAGTCTGTAAAGAAAGAGAGATGCAGGTCTGGGGAGAGGAGGGAGGGGGAGGAGAGGGAGAGGGGAGAGGGAGAGAGAGAGAGAGAGAGAGAGAGAGAGAGAGAGAGAGAGAAAGAAGGGTCTGGGGGCCTCCTTTTTATCTGCTGCCATATACCACCCACCAGCCAACCCAAGATCTATTCTTATTGGCTACCTGTTCCATGGGCGAGATTTAAAGTGACCGACTAAACTCAGCAGCACGCCACCCTTCTACTTCCGCTCTATCAGAAGCAAGAGCCAGGTCAGGACAAGGTTCCCGTGGACATTTATTTGCATTGGGGGTGCTATGTGGGTGGGGAACAAGTCTTAGATGTGCTGCTTATATATTATTATGTGCTTATATATTATTCCCTTCTTATCTCATTTGTGCTACGGTTGTAGCATATTTTGTTATTACTCAGCAGTGTCAACGCCAAGACTCTTCCCAAGAGTCCATGCCTAACCGCTGTAGCCAAGGGCAGTGTTTTTGACCCTTTCAGGGCCCATGTCAATTATTAGGCTCTTCACTCATCACCTCCCTCAAGATGAGAAATCAAACGGGTTTGCAAACCCTAACAGTTCTTCCGAGTCAGTTGATAGTGGTGACAAAGGGTGGTGGCAGAGGCCGTCCTATGTGGTGACAGGACACCATTTTACCACTAAGTCCTACCTTACCACTGGACTTTTCAAGGGCTCGAGAGGCTGTGGACTCCAGCTCTCCGGAGCTAGTGAGGCTGTGAGCTTGAGGGGCTGTGAAAACAGGCCCGGGAGACGCTTTTCCAGCTCTGTCATCGCCTTCAGAGCCTACAGTTTGGGCTTCTACCAACCAAGTGTTTGATTCACCCTTGGCTTGGGGAAATGAAACCAACTTTCAAAGTCCAACTCAGCTAGGTTCTTATTTTTGTGTCCACTAGCTGGGAAACAGTCCTGCTAATACATCACTGAGAAGTGCACTACAAAATAGAAAGTCTGAACCGCTTTTTCTCAAAAGTGAAGACTCCAGACAGCAGGAACAGAGCTAAAAAGCCTGTGCAAGACCCCTTGAGCAGGAGACATCGCATAAGGATTAAGGTGCTTGCCTTATAAGCAGCTGACCCTAGTTCGATCCCCAGCTCTACCAGGCATGATCTCTGAGTACAGAGGCAGGAGTAAGCCCAAACACAGTCCCGTGTGAGCCCTAAATCAAGGGTCCTGAGTAATGGAAAGACCTGAATGCTGGATCAGGAGGAAGGAAGACCCATAGCTGAGTCAGAGTAGCATTTCCGGGCCTACAGTAGCATGCTTGCCCTGGGTGTAACAGCCCAGTCAATAGCCATGAAAGGCGGGTCAAAGTCAAGTTTCACTACTAAAAACACTCTGGGATTATGTCACTTGATCACTTGAATCACTTGAATCCCGTTATTCATCGATTTGCTCGAGCGGGCGCCAGTAACATTTCCATTGGACCCTATCATGTGCCAATGTAGCCCAATGGCATCTGGTTGATTCAGGAATATGAAGAGCCTCAAACCGTTCCTTCAGGGTTTTAACAAGGAAGTCTGACCATCTTGTAGGTGGGCGGCCACGTGATCTTTTGACATCCCGTGGGATCCAGTCGGTAACGGCTCTAGTCCAGCGGTTGTCTCCAAATCGCATTACATGTCCAGCCCATCTGATTTTTGAAGCCTTGGCAAATGAGACAGCGTCCCTGGGATTATGTAGATGATAGAAAATGATCCAGATAAGTCAGTCAAAAAAGACAAGCAAACTTCGCTAAAGCCCAGGTCTAGCAATTCAATTAGAGGAGTTCACCATATCAACCCCCCACAGTTGGGTACAGGCAAAGATCTGAGTTTGGTTCTAAGTTAAAGGGGAGCAAGTCATTTAGACAGGGGAGCAAACACTGCAGCCACAGTTCAAATAGCTCCTGGCGGGAGGGGTGCAGCTCACCACAGTCAGGACTTTTCTAAGGCTTCCAAATTACCGTGAGCCAGAGATCAGCTGGCATCTGCCTGCTCTGGCGGGTCTCTTTCCTTTCCGTCACAAACAGCAGGGCTGCCGGTGAGAAGAATGGCAATTCAGTAATTGGATTCTCGCTGTGTTGTTGTAACGCTTTCTTTCTATTTTTAAGAATTTTTCCATTGAGGCACCATGATTTATAGAACTATTTATAGTTGAGTTTCAGTCATACAATGGTCTAACACCACTAACACCAGTCCCACCACTGGTGTCAACTTCCCTCCATCAGTGTCCCCAGTTTTTGCCCCCACCCTCAGCCAGCCCCTTAACCAGTTGTTGTTAGCACTCTTTCTTGAGACTAGATTCCCAGGGGAAATACATTCTCTGGTTAAATTCAAGAAGCTAAGTAAGCAGTTTTGTTCTCTCCTGCATCTGGAGGCAGGAAAAAGTGAAGATTATCAGAAGTCTTAAAGTTTGCCTACAATTGGGCTTTAGTTTAGAATTACATGTTGGCTCTTTCTCGATTGCTGACTCTTTTCTCTCTTTTTTTCCTTTTTCTTTCTCCCTATCTGCTGCCTACCTGCTTCCTTTCTTTCTTTTCTCTTCCTTTCTCTTTCCTTTTTTCCTTCTCTCCATATGTGTATATATATGTGTGCATATGTAGGTATGTAATATGTTACATGAAGGTGTTTACATGCATTTTTAATTTTATAAATGATCCGATTTATGGTAGCTTTGCAGACAACTTTAGTCAGTAACTATTTATTCAAGGGGTAAGGGGTGTATTCAAGATGTAAAAAGCCATCTTGCCCCATCTAGTTCCCATTCACCTGGATAGGAAAAATGGTTTTGCTCATGTCCACCAGTGACCTAGGATCGAAATCACCTGTGTACAGAGCCCAGGTCCTTTCCCTAGATTTTTCAAGTTACATAGTTCAGAAATTCTGTTCTTTCATGAAAAGAAACAGTCACTAAACAGTTGGAAAATTGTCGACAGGACCTATCAGGGACATGACCTTTTAGCACTTTCTCTCAGGCAAGACTTAATTGGCAGTTGAAAGTATCATTGAAAACCTACCAAGAGGATTTTTGATTACCATGTTGTCTTGAAGCTCTGTACTGACAGAACTGTAGCTCAGTTTTACATACACTACAGGGGGATTGTGTCACCAAAATAAGGATTGGGGCTTTTTCACAGTCCACTTCTGCACTAGGTTGACATGGCTGGATTGGAGAAATCTGATATTGAGACAAGAGCTAACGAATGTGCAAAGCATCTGCTAGGTCTTTGCATGAATTAAATAAAGGGCAAATTTCCACAGAGAATTAATGGCACATGGACATAGCACTAATGTTAATGAGAACAGCATTTTTTGGTGTGTTAGTGGCTCTTGGGAATTGTACAAAGTATCTGCACACGAAACTCAGAAGGTTAAGAAGTTAGAATTCAAGCGGAATAGTTCAAGTAGCAGGGTCCAGGTCCAGCCCCAATGGCCAGGCCTCTTTCTTACTCAGGTTCGATGTCACTCACCCTGACCTACCCCTTGATAGTGTCCAGTATATGACACCCTCAGTCTTGTCCCTGCACCGTTCTCAGCCAGTGTACACTTTTCTAGTCGGGAATCGTGTGGCTGGACCATGTTACAACTTACTACAGTGATTGCCCCATATCCTGGCTCCCCGTAAGTCTCCATCATGGCCACTTGTGCATGGTTGATGATCCTTTTCCCTGTACCTATCACTGGACCTCTCTCATACTCAACCCTAGCAGTTCCTAGCATTATGATTCCACTGCTTCTTAACTGAGTTTTCATCAAGACTTTGGTTCCAGGACACAGGCAACTAGAAAATAGTGTTCATTTATCCACAAATGACTCCTTTTGGAATTCTAAATTTTATTTTACAGCATATGAGATATCAATAGAACTGCTGTCTTTGTCCCCTATTTTGTACAAGAAGAAAAAATCGGGGTTGGAAGCTTGTAATTGTGGTCTTCAGATTTAACATTTTGGGTTTGTTCTCCATCGAGTCTTTGCATTTATTGTGAACTTCCTCACACCTGCAAAATTCTTTTGACTTAAGAAATGCCCTAGGGGCTGGAGTGAGAGTACAGTAGGTAGGGCATTTGCCTTGCATGTGGCTGTCCTGGGTTTGATTCCCGAATCCCATTTGGTCCCCTGAGCCTTTCCAGGAGTAATTCCTGAGTGCATAGCCAGGGGTAACTCCTGAGCATTACCATGTGTAACCTGAAAAGAAAAAAAAAGCGCTGTCTTGATGTCTTGTTGGTCTAAAATCACCAGCCCATGAGTGTAGTGGTAAAGTTAGGTGCATAAACATGCGATTAAGCATGTAACTAAGCAGAACCTCTGAGATACCCATTTAGGGACCTGGGCAAAGTTGAAGGGTCTAAGTTATGCCTAGAACAGATACTAGACTTAGACTGACCTGCTTGCCTGGGCAGGAAGGGAATGGGGCCACAGAAACACTTAGTAATATCTGTATGAAACTTAAACGTATTAAGTTTCATACAGTATTGAACTTGAACATATTAGCCACGGAGGTTCCTAACAATAAGGACCTGAAGTAAGTCCCGTGATCTTCACAATGCCGACTTCTGCCTTGAGATATTGTTGTGATGCAACCGGTCAGGGAACTCCATTCTCTTGCCTCACTCTCTCTCTGGTCCACCCTTATTATGGATTACCAGAAATTTACCTATATAAAAGGTGGTCCTGCCCCTGGCCTCCACCAGTAGCTTCTGGCCAGTTGCCTTGTCCTGCCTGGCCAGCCGGCCATTATGAATCAAATCACCTTCACCTTAAAGACTCTGTGCTTGATAAAGCAAACTCCAAAACAGCAAAACAATGTATTTGTAATCAAGTATGATTGTTAAATAAAGGGCTTATTCTGAGAGAGAAACAGAGAGAGAGAGAGAGAGAGAGAGAGACAGAGACAGAGACAGAGGCAGAGAGAGGGAGAGAAGAGAGAGAGAGAGAGAGAGAGAGAGAGAGAGAGAGAGAAAGCTTCACATCTACTGTGTAAGGGAGTCAGCAATAAACTGGGTGTGAAAAGTTCACCAGGGACACGATGCTTAACCCTCTAGCTTCAAAAGATTCCTATCTGCTTAAAACAGAATTGTAGGTTGTCTACAGCTACTGGGATGTACAAAATGCCAAGAAGTGATTTAGAAAAAATCAGATGCAAATTGCCAGAGAGAAGAAACTGTTTCCTATTTCTTGACACTGCAGCAGGTCTAGGAAGTAAAACTGGAGCTCAGGTGGCAAGAGAGAAAGTGACCCCTCTCTGGGCTGGCTGCTGGGCTGCCTCCCTCCCTGTGCCTGTTCTCCTGGGGCCTGCAGTGCGGGTACAGGTAACCTGTCTTACAGGAAGAAGCATTTTTGCCGGATAAAAAGGCTACACTGTTTGAAAATTAGATGGGCTGGACATGTAATGCGATTTGGAGACAACTGCTGGACTAGAGCCGTTACCGACTGGATCCCACGGGATGTCAAAAGATCACGTGGCTGCCCACCTACAAGATGGTCAGACTTCCTTGTAAAGACCCTGAAGGAACGGTTTGAGGCTCTTCGTATTCCTGTATCAACCAGATGCCATTGGGCTACATTGGCACGTGATAGGGTCCAATGGAAATGTTACTGGCGCCTGCTCGAGCAAATCGATGAATAACGGGATTCAAGTGATCAAGTGATCAAGTTTATATTGAGAAACTGATAATCTGACTAGAGTGGGCCTGTGAATAATACCCCCGTGTCTGCCTTCCAAACACAAAATAAAAAGTAGGACTGGAGAGATAGTACAGCGGGTAGGGTGTTTGCTTTGCATGCCGCCGACCTGGGTTCGATCCCCAGCATTCCATATGGCCCCCTGAGCCAGGAGCAATTCCTGATCAGAGCCAGGAGTAAACTCCGAGCAGAGACAGTTATGGTCCAAAAACCAGGAAGAAAAGTTCGTGTGTGTGTGTGTGTGTGGGGGTGTATTAGAAGCAGTAAAAGGGCAGTAAGAAAAACAGTTTCTTTGCCAAAGAACTGCTGTTTGTTTTATCCAGCAAAGATGTGAGAAACACTTTTTGTTTTAAGATTTATTCCTTCAATCCTAGGCTTTACTTTACAAACATTTACTGAGAAACTACTATCAGTCAGAATCTGTGCCAACTTCTGGGAGCAAAAGATGCATTAGACGCAGTCCCTGGCCAGGAGCGAGGCAGAATGTCAGCATCTGCTCGGGCCTTGGAGCAGCCCAGCTGGTGTCACACTTGTTCACACTGCGGGGGGGCTGCGGGGAGGGGAAGGCTGACTCCCCCCTAGGCAGCTCCCTTCCCCGCTTCTCTCTGCACCCACCACACAGAAGCGAAGACGTGACGCTCTGTAATCTCAACCACAAATTGCTGTTCCACCCTTTATCCTGCTGCAAGTCAGGGTTGTCCTATAATTAGGCCACGCCATAGCCTGGTTCTATCTGCTAAGTATAGATGTCAGAACGGTGCCTATAATACTTGTCAAAGATACCCTAACGCTGTCACATATAAACCTGGTTAACCTTCTCAGGGGTTGGGAGGCTGAAAGCTGCGTGCAGGTGCCGTAAAATAGAAAGTGGAGATGGAAAATCGGCAGCATTCAGAATTAATGAGTGGTAATTTTGTTATAAGTGTACTGTTAGTGTATTGTATACACACACTCACAAAAACTCACGCACACTCATAAACACACCCACTCACACACCACCTCACCACACATCTCACCCACTCACACACACTTACATACACATTCGCACACTCTCATGCACTCACAAATACACCCACCTCACATACCCACACATACCCACTCACACAGCCACACACTCATACCCACTCACACACTTACATACACTCACACGCACACACTCACAAGCACACAAACTTACACACCCATTCACACACATACACACTCACACGCATGCACACACACTCACACACTCATTCACTCACACACTCATTCACTCACACACTCAAACACACACATTCACATCACACACTCTCAACACACACACACACACACACACACACACACACACACACACACAACACCCTTTTTCCTGTGGCTCTGGCTCAATCACTAAGTGATTCCGTCCCATGTTTCTAGAAAAAATGAAGCTGTTCTTAGCACACTGCATTGGAAAATAAACATGAACAATCGGTTCAGTAGTTTCCCAGAGAGGAGATCAATAGAGCAATGTCAATTTTCCTTCTCCTGGGAGCATGCCCAGGGGAACCTGCTCTTGAGTGACCTCTAACCCCTGAAGCTGGGCATTGACCAGGCTGGGTCAGATTTGCTGTGTCCCGAAGGTGGAAACATGACTCGGCAGAGGTCACCAGTCCCTTGCCCATAGTACACGGCTGTGCTGGACACACGGGAAGGTGTCCTGGGACTATGCTAGTCTGGCAGTGGTGTTTTTTTTTCTTTTTGGGTCACACTCGGCAATGCTCAGGGGTTTCTCCTGGCTCTGCACTCAGGAATTACTCCTGGCGGTGCTCGGGCGACCATATGGGATGCCGAGGATCGAACCCAGGCCGGCACTGGCCAGCCGCGTGCAAGGCAAACGCCCTACCCGCTGGGCTATTGCTCCGGCCCCAAGTCTGGCAGTGTTCTGAGGGGAACTAACACCTAAGTGTTCCCGGAGAATGCGCTGAGGCCCAGGGCCTGAGAAAAGGCTCCATGAGTGCTGGCTCACAGGACACTCAGCAACCACCCTCGGAAGTGATGGTGTTACCATTCCTCCTTTACAGAGAGGGGAAACTGAGCTCCAGGTGATGAACAAAGGGAGATTGAGGAGGGAAGGAGGGTAAGGAGCGTGTGCAAATGTCCTGTGTATTATAGATGGCAGAACTCAAACGTAAACCGGAGCTGTGATTGAGGGAAGGTGGCTGCAGGCTGGGAGGGGGCTGTCTTCATGCCCGCCCACTTCTTCCTGCACCACACCCAACCCATCACTACCCAAAATGTCCTGGGCATGCCTAATGCCAGCACTTGCTGAGCAGAGGAAGGTGCATTCGTTCTTCCCAACAAAACATGGCTCCCCATACTTTTGAGTCCTCTGGCACACTCACTTGACATAATCTTACTACTTGGTTCCCGGCACTTTATTTTCTACCCAGACACAGTTCATCCTGTGTTTTATTTCACATGCTTACATTCTATTCATGCAATAACACATTATTTGTATGTTCTTAGATATAGGTGCATACCCAGATGTGTGCATAGTTGCGTACATGTTCTTATGTCTGAATATATATACACATGCAATCTTGTACACATACAGCATCATTGGTTTACGTGCATTAGTTACAGTTTTAAAACAGAACTACTGCATCATCAATTTTCTCCTACGCCTTCAAGGTCCACTGACATGATTGTAAATCAAGTTTATTACTACTGACAGTGCATATAGTAACCCATCCCTGCCCTCATCCTGCACCCACATGTGTGTAGGTGTGTGTTCGTGTGTGTAGGTTCACAGGTAGATGATATTTGCTCATGGCATGTTTAGCATCACTTAAATCTAAGCTCCACGAGGGAGGGACTGCGTTAATCACAGCTGTTTCCTCAGCAGTTAGGATAGCGCCAACAATAGATTTTTAATTTATATTTGTTGGGGAAAATGAAGTAGCGTGCATACACCACAATTTCTTATCTTTTCTTCATGTGAGAAACACCTACATGAACTTCTATTCATTACCATAAACACCACATGGAGCAGAGTTGCTGAGATGGGGAATGGATTCGCATTTAGCTTCTCTCACACTTTTATTTCCGCGACTTCCTCTTTCCATTCTTCCCTGTTTTCCTTCCTTCTCCCTTTCATTCTTCATTCTTTCCTTTTCCCTCTCCTTGTCTATCACTCTCTCCACATTATTCCTTTAACCCTCCTGTCCCTGTCTCTCCCTTTTTGGGAGGGGGTGGTTATACCTGGCGGTGCTCAGTTATTACTCCTGGTTCTGTGCACAGAAATCACTCCTGGTGGCAGTTGGGGACCATATGAGATCACCAGGGATCAAACCTGAATTAGCTGCATGCCAGGCAAGTGCCTTACCCATTCTAAACCCTCTCTCTCCTTTCATTTCATTTTCACACATAGTACAATTCCAAGCTCTTTGAGCTGAATCCCCTCTAGGCAGATAAAGATTAGGACATCTGTGTTCTTTGAAGTTTCCCCTCAATTTGCTATAAGTGAAATCATTGTGGACTCTTATATTTATCTTTGCTTCCACCTTGCTTTGTTAGTGGTGTTTCATCTTTGAAGATGCCTTTAGCTTCACGTTGTGGAGGATTTTGCCCATGTTTTCTTCGATGTATTTTATGGATACAGGTCTGATTTTGAGATCTTTAATCCATTTTGATCTGACTTTTGTGCATGGTGTTAGACAGAGGTCTGAGTTCATTTTTTATATGTAGCTGCCCAGTTTTCCCTAGCACTAATTGTGAGACTAATATCTAAGGCCAGGCAAAATATGAACCAGGAGGTCTTGTCAATAGTTGTAAGTTACCACAAGTGTGTGGGAGTCAGAGGTTAGTAAGATAGAGAAAGGGCCAGTGAGTTAATAATTGTTGGAAATGGTAACACCAGACTAGGACTGAGCATTGAACGTAGAAATATGATAACTCCTGTATGTATTCCAAGTCACAATGTATAAGAGGAGAGAGAGAGAGAGAGAGAGAGAGAGAGAGAGAGAGAGAGAGAAGTGCTTGCCAGCTTGCCATAGAGGCAGACTGGGGGGGAAAGGCGAGAAAGTCTGGGGATGTTGATGGTTGAAAAGGATGCGCTAGTGGAGGAACGGGTGCTGGAACACTGTATAACTAAAACCCAGTCATTAACATCTTTGTAATTGTATATCCACAGTGATACAATAAAATTAAAAACAAACAAACCTTATGAACGGCTCATGATGGAGGTATTTATTCCCAAGCAAAGTTGCATAGCCTGAGATCCCAGAGTTTTCCTCATTTCTGATCAGCACATGTGCTGTGCTAGCTCGGTGCAAACCTCTGATACAGGGATGGGTGGGGAGAGGAGGGCAGATCGTGCTCTCTACGGCAGGATAACGTGTGGGAGGGGCATGAAACAAGAGGGAGGATGCGGCTAGCTGCAAACTACACACCTGCATCATAGAATATGAGGCCGTTTGGTCTGTTCTCGAAATCTCTGATGAAAATAGGAAAGGAACAGGATATGTATAGCCTCATGGCCTCTCCCACTGATGAAAACTAGCTTCATATTTCTTTGGCGTAATGACTATGAAGATCTCACTTATTTAGTATTTCTGCCAAAAAATGCATAAACCTAGCCATAAGGAAAGAGTTAGACACATCCCAAACAGGACCATTCTACAATTGCTGTGTGCTAACACAGAAGACAAGGCCAGATGGGGAGATTGATGCGATTAGGTTCCTGAAAGAAATGTGGGGTTCTTGGGTTGGATTCGGGGACAAGGAAGAGTACTTTCTTCCAAAGGCATTTATTGGGTCTGTTGGTGGAACTTGAATATGGATTTCATAGTAGATCATATTTTGTATTCACGATAAACTTACTGATTCTGATTGTTGGATTGTATTCTGTAAGAGAATGTCCTCGTTCTTAGACACAAAGGGCAAAAATACAACCACTAAAGCCTCAAATGACTTAGCAAAAGTAATCGGGCTTGGAGAGTTAGTACAAGGCAAAGCACTTGCTTTACATATGGCCTCTTTGATTTGATCCCTGTCTGTGCATATAGTTCCCCGACACCACTAGGTCTGATCTCTGAGCACAGAGTCAAAAGTAAGTACTGAGCACAACCCAGTGTGGCCCAGAAACAAAACAAACAAATTACTGTATCACTGTCTTCCCGTCATCATCGATTTGCCGAGAGGGCCCCAGTAACATCTCCATATGTCCTGTCTCATGCTAGTAGAGCCCAAGGCATCTGCTTGCTCCAGGAACATAAAGAGCCCCAATCCATCGGAATGAGGTCTATAATTGCTATGGTATTTGGCAATTCAATACAACACGGGTGCTTGCCAGGCTCTGCCGCAGGTAGCACTCTTGTAGGCACCTCTAAGTCCAGCATTTATTGATAACCACGCAGCCGAGCGGCCGTGAGCCGGGGTGATAGGCTGGTCTGCTGGGTGGAGGTCTGCGAGAGAAGTCCGATGTGGAAAATGGAGGCCCCATGGAGTGGGGGTCTTCTGGCTTGTTGAGGCTCTGCTGGGATGGTGGGCCAGGGCTAGAACCCACCATCCCTCCCGGGGCCTCATGAGCGGCTGGTCACAGGGAGAGCCAGTAGCAGCTCTGCCCCAAGTCCTGGACCGCATACCGAGCCGATTTAAGAAAGACTGCTAGGGTGGAACTCATGACCGGCGCTGTAGCTGGTCTGCTGGGTGGAGGTCTGACGAGAGAAGTCCGATGGGAAATGGAGGCCCTCAGGGCCCTGGGGGCCGGGGCAGTGGGTAGGGGTTGCCGCGGCGGCCCATGCCGCCGGGGTCCCGGCTCCCTAGTTCTAGCCGGGAGTATTCGAGTGCAAAACACAAAACCAATAACAAATAGGAAAAAAGACAAAGCAAACATGGGGAAAATATTAATAACCCATGATTCTGAAGGAAATAAGAAGTTCATTGTTCTTCCCACTTTTCTGTAAAGTTTTTTTTCCAAAATGAAAAGATTAAAGTCTGCTGCAGGACCAGAGAGATACACAGTAGGTAGGGCATTGCCTTACATGCAGCTGACCTGGGTTTGATCTCAGCACCCGCATATGGTCCCCTGAGCACCGTAAGGAATGATCCCTGAGTGTAAAGCCAGGAGTAAGTCCTGAGCACTGCTGGGTGTGACCGAAAGAAAGTCTGTTCTAGTGGCTGGGAAGACTGCTAAGTGGTCATAGGCATGTCTGACTTCCACAGGGACTTGAGTTTAAACCCAGTACCACAAGTCCCCCTAGCATGGCTGGGTTTAGTCTGACCGAGGCCTCCAAGAATTGCTAGGTGTGTCCTGGCAGGCCTCACAACACCACTGGGGCTGCCCCCGTGACCCCCAACATATCTAGGCCCAAACAATATCACATTACCGTTACCCTAGCATCCAGCTGGTTGGTTATCATTGGGTGTGTTCCTTGGACCTTGTGAGCACTGTTTGGGAGTCCCCACTCTATCCCAATCCATTCTAGGTACTGTTTGGGTGACCGGCCTAGGGTAAGGAAAGTGTTGGCTTACACTTGTGGAGGCCATGTTGTTCCTAACTCATCTGATCCCTTAAGGCATCTTGTCAGGCAGGCATAGTCAGTCCCATTTCACATATGACATGCAAGCCCGGGAGATGAAGAGTTTTGAGTGGTGGGGCCAGAGTGATAGCCCAGCAGATAGGGCGTTTGCCTTTCACGCAGCCGGCCCATGCTGGCCTGGGTTCGATCCTCGGCATCCCATATGGTCCCCTGAGCACCGCCAGGAGTAATTCCTGAGTGCAGAGCCAGGAGTAACCCCTGAGCATTGCCGGGTGTGACCCAAAAAGAAAAAAAAGTTTTGAGTGGTGTAAGATCTCAGGGCCTGTCTGCTGAAGAGCTGGGATCCCGGCCTAGGAGGGCTCTTGCCTCCAAGAACCACACTTTCCCCCTGCTAATACATGAGGCTGAAAGCTGAGATGTGCTGATGCTGGCCATGCTGAGATGCTGACCAACTGATCTCAGGCTTATTTGAGAGAGAGAAAAATCATCTGTGCAAAACCCCTCATAGACCAGGAAGGACATTCCCCAAAAGACTGGAAACCATGACAGTTTAGAGCATCAACAGCTTCCGGGCTGTGTAAGGAAGAGTCACAGTCAGAACAGCCCCTTCCATGGAAGGTGATAAGTGGCTAATGAAAGAACCAGGCCCTCATTCACAGTCGGGTTCCATCTCTCTGGGTCCGAATCCCCATGGCTGTGTGTAACAGCGCAACATCCGCCCAGTCACACTACCCAACTCTATATGTCAGGGGTGAAGAGGCCCAGAATCCCTGTGCGAGCTGCCCTGTGGAGACAGCCGGAGCTCCACTGCTTGAACACAGAGACACTCAACAGACTACGTTACCACACGTGCCTCTTGAGGGAGAGAAATGGCTGAAGTCCGAGTTATTTATGAATACATGCAATGCAACCCCCACAGCAAGCCTGGCAAGCTGCCTGTGTCATATTTGATATGCCAAATATCAGTAACAATTATATTAGGTCATTCCCATGAGGCTCTTTATGTTTCTGGAGCAAGCAGATGCCCTTGGGCTCTACTAGCATGAGACAGGACATATGGAGATGTTACTGGAACCCCCTCGAGCAAATAGATGATGAACAGGAAGATAGTGATAGTGATAAATATATGTAATGCTTATACTTGGAGAGAGAGAATAATCTGGAAATGAGAGTTTGTCAGAAGCGTTGACCAACTTATAGTGGTTGGGAAGTTTAGGTCAGGATGTCCACAAAAAAAGGGAAAAGTGTTGGAAACCCTGAAAACAGCACTTGTAGTTCCCCGCCCACCAAAACTAATCCAGATACACCTAAGAACAGGTCAGAGGAAAGTGAACCTGGGAATGTGGGTGGCTTTGAGGCAACCAACTAAGCAAATTGGACTTGTTGCTTCTCAGAGCTCAGCTAGGCTGTTGGCTCCTGTCCAGGTAGCTGAGCCGATGAAGCAGGGGAGGGGAGAGGCTAAGTGATCTGCAAAAGAAGATGAAACGTGGAAGTGGGTTTCTGGTCATGGACGCCTTGGATTACTTTAGTATGGGATTAAATATAGGTGGCTCCATGTGAAAATGTCTTCTGGAACTTGATGTGCACAAGTTGGTTGAAATCTAACAGACAGCTGTTTGTCCCTTTCTTCCACGTTGCCCTTAAACTGTGACCTCAACCCAGTCCTGACCCTTGACCCGCGCTTAAGGGGAACAACCACACTCACATAAACATCCCCACCAGAGCGAGGAACCGTGGGCCCGGCTTCCTTCTGCTGAAACATTTACGTATTTATGTCAAATATGTGTTCACGACCTGGCGTGCTATTGGAGTGCTTGTACCAAAAAAGAATCTTTTGTTGAGGAGGCTGAGTGCCCTGGCAGGAAGTTACTCAATCAAAGTGGAAACCAAACCCTAGCTTTGGTTTCCTTGGGAAATGTTGCAGAAAGAGCTTCTAGACACTCTAGTTAGAGAGTTTTAACCAAAGGGTCAAACCGCCCCGGGCATAGTCTGTCCAGACCTAAGAGGCTCATAGATCTTCAACCTTCAAGAACTGAACTTTGCCATCCTGGAACCGAAGAGGTATTTAAGTCTTGGAAGTTTGCATTTCCAGAAACCACCACATCTGGGAGTTTTCTCTTTCCCTTAAATTTACTGTGGAAAGAAGCAGGGAGGAGGAGGAGGTGCGTTGGTTCACAGTGATGAGGAAATAATTCACAGCCCGTGTTTCAAACAGGCTCACTTCCAGCAGGCTGACAAGAGAGAGAGAGAGAGAGAGAGAGAGAGAGAGAGAGAGGAAAGAGAGAGGAGAGGAGAGAGGGAGAGGGAGAGAGGGGGGAGAGAGGGGGAGAGAGAGGGGGAGAGAGAGGGGGAGAGAGAGGGGGGGAGAGGGGGGAGAGAGGGAGAAGGAGAGAGAGGGAGAGAGAGGGAGAGGGAGAGAGAGAGAGAGAGAGAGAGAGAGAGAGAGAGAGAAGATACCAAGGGGCATCTGAGACTGGGACTCATAAGATAACCGTGGAATACATTTGAGATGTCCTTGAGACGGTCCTAGCTTTGCTCAGTAACCTTGGGAACCTGCAAGTGGATCCCAAATGTGCTTCTGTCCTTGAGGTGGCGCTGAGCCTGCTTTGCAAAGTAATATGCCTGGGAGTTTCTGCTTCCTTCCCTTTCTGCCAAAAGGCCTGCATTGCCCCAAGCCCTATGAGATATTCTGTAAAATGGAGCTCTGGCCTTTATTCTGAACCCAGTTCTGGAACATGAGAGTGACTGATTCGGTGAGCAGAATCTGACAGTGTTTTCCCATTCTCAAGGCACGCTGCTTGATTTTTTTTTGCTGGCTTTTGATGGAAATTTCCGCAACGAAAATGGCTTCGCTTTCATCTTTGCACATAAACAGGTCCACTTTTGAAATGGGTTCCAAAAAAAAAGAAATGGGTTCCAGCATCTCAGAAAGGTAGAAGGGAGTTAACCACAGATGAATTGATCTTTGCTGTTTCACCGCCAAGGAAACGGAGGTGCAGAGAAGCTGAGTAATTGACCCAAGGTTTCTAATGTCACATCTAGGGCCCCACTGCGCTACTGTCACCACCCAACACCAAGGGAGACAGCAAGTGACATGTGCTGTACATAAGTCCCTGACATGCACCAAAAACAGCCGACAAAGACAAGAAACAACGCCATGTGTCTCTCCAGCAGCGCTGCGCCTTGGGATCCCCTGCACCATCAGTATTCACTCTCCAGCACAGAAGAAACCAAGTGAGTGCGACCACTGAGACCAAGTGTGAGACCCCAAAACAGCACAGCAACTAATGCATGCAGCCCCTGCTGGCATCACAGCCAAGTCCGTGAACTCAGCAGCTCACAGACTAAGTTCTGTGAGCTGAACTCACAGAACTAGTGAGTTTTTTCTCCAAACAAGATCCTTGGGGGGGGTGGGGGGAGGAATAGCTCTAAGCAGAGCAAATAAGAGGTCAAGAGTTGTTTTGGGAAACACCATCCCTACTTTTATGTTCATAGCAGCATTATTCACAATAGCCAGAATCTGGAAGCAACCAGAGTGCCCGAAAATCGATGACTGGATAAAGAAGCTTTGGTACATCCGCACAATGGAATACCATGCAGCTATTAAGAAAAATGAAGTTATAAAATTTGCCTATAAATGGATGGACATGGAGAAGATTATGTTCAACGAAATTAGCCAGAAGGAGAGAGACAGACACAGAATTACTGCATTTATCTGCATAACATAAATATATATGTACATATTAAGATACCAATATCCAAGGTCAAGTGAAACATATATCAGGAGGTCTTGTCAAAGGTGGAAATTACCACAAACGTGTGGGAGTCAGAGGCTAGGTAAGACAGAAAATGGAACAGTGTGCTAACAATTGTCGAGGGTACTAATGCCAACCTAGAACTGAGCATTAAATAGAGGCAAAAAGATACACATGACAACCCTTTAATGTATGTTCTGTAATCCATAGTCTGGAGGGGAAGGAAAAGAGAAAGAGAGAGAAACGGAAAGAAATAAAGAACCTGCCATGGAGCAGGGCTGGGGAGGGGGAGGGAACCGGGGACGTTGGTGGTAGGAGATGGGCACTGGTGGCGGGATGGGTGCTGGAACACTGTATGACCAAAACCCAAATATGAACTTTTTAATTGTATATCTTTGTAAGTGTAAAAATAAAAAAATTTTTAAAAAAAGTTGTTTTGTTTGTTGGTTGGTTTTTGGTTGGGGCCTCATAGATCACTGATGGAGGACTCAGGACTATAGGAAGCTGTGGATTGGGTTCGGGTCAGCCTCCTACAAGCTAAGAACCTTAATCCCTATGCTATCTTTCCACCCTCCTGAAAAGGTTTTTAATTTTTCATTTGTTTGTTTGTTTGTTTTCAGGTCACATCCAGCAATGCTGAAGGGCTACACCCAGCTCAGTGCTTGGGAGCTGTTCCCAGGAGTGCTATGAGGACCACGTGACACTGGGAATCAAACCCTGGGCAATGACTCTGTGAACTATGTCCCCAGCCCAAGGCTGGACATTTGATCCCTAGCAGCAACCCATATGTGACGAGCTCAATTCGGCAGCATTGCCACTAAGGATCCCAGACCACAATAAAGTGTGTGGTCTCTGGTGTACACTGTGCAATTCTGCTCTTCAAACAGCAACAACAGAGAGGGAAGGAAAGAGGAATCAAAAAGAAAAGCGCTTGTGTCCCCAGGCTCTGTGCTTTGTGCCTCTGGTTCCCAGAAGCCAAGTCTCTGTCCAGCTGCCCCAGAAGAGCCAACAGTTGAGACTGTGTCAGCGAGTCTTTGTTCAGATCCCGTGAAGCACTGTCTATTGGGCCATCATCCATTCCTAATGGAAAGCAACTGTTGTGTAAGGTCCGACTTAGGTATTGCCACATCTGACTCAAAGCCCACAAACTGAAATGTTTGAACAAACTATGCGCACTAGCTGAAATCTCTTTCTTTAAAGAAAATTTTTCTTGTTTTGAAAACCTGAGGAAGGGGCTGGAATGATAGTACAGCCAGTAGGGCGTTTATCTTGCACGAGGTCGACCCAGGTTCTATCCCCGCATCCCATATGGTCCCCCAAGCACCGCCAGGAGTACTTCTTGAGCGAAGAGCCAGGAGTAACCCCTGCGCATCACCGGGTATGACCCAAAAAAGCAAAAAAGCAATGAATGAATGAATGAATAAACCCTGAAGATAAAGGGTCTCAAGGCCAAATGGAGAATGCCAGTTGCTGGAGGCAGTACTGAGCTGAGTCCAGCGAGGAGGCTGGCAGGAAGACAGGCACTGAGGTGATTGGCTGGTCACTGAGTGTCTCCAACTTTGCTTGGGCTCCTGACAGCAGGGAGATGGGCCAGGAGGATGAGAGATGGGCCAGGAGGGTGGGCATCACATGCTCTGGAGAAGGGCATTGTAGGAGGGAGGCTGAACATTGCACGGCTTTGGGGGGATTTTATTTTGAATGCTGAGAATGAAAGAGGCATGTGGACTTGTGACCTTCTTTCACAAGTCAAAGCTCCAGCAGGGATTAAAATGGGCCACAGAGGAGGTCAAGCTGGGGTGTGTGTTTGTTTGGTTCTGTGTGTCAGGCATGGAACAAAACCCCTTTCCTCTGTGTGTGTGTGTGTGTGTGTGTGTGTGTGTGTGTGTGTGTGTATGTGTGAGCTGTCCAGTCTTTCTGCATTCCAGCCCCCCCCCCCCCACCCCCGCTCCACAACCCGAGACTGGGGTCCCAGGTAGCTCTGCAGACAGGCCACTCCGTCACACAGCTTGTGTTTTTTCTCTTCTGATTTGCATTTCTTCACGACTAAAAGTTTCCTGCTCCTGTGATAACGATTTCTGGTTCACAGCAGGCCTTTTCTTACTCAATCAGGCTGTCAAAGGTTGCCACACATCTTTCAAAGGTGGCTACTTCCCCTCTGTTGAGAACCGGGTGCCTGTTCCCACAGTGTGTGAGCTGGAAGCCCCGAAGGTCATGGGGAATGGAAGAAACCGCTGTCTTAGCTCTGGTGTGGGCTTCGTCCTCTGGGCAACCCACAACTTAAGCTCTGAAAAAGAAAGTTTCCCCTCTCTCTTCAGCTGTGGGGTTTCAGTGAGCATCTGGAAGTCAGCTTTTTTTTATACGGCAGGAGTCTTTTTTTATAATAAAATATTACTTTAATAAAAATTATCTTGGGCTAGAAAGATAGTACAGTGGGTAAGATACTTGCCTTGTATTTGGCCAACTTGGTTTTATTCCCAGCACCCCATTTTTTTTTTTTTGATCACCCAGCGTTCAGGGGTACGGCTGTGGAATTACTCTGGCGGTGCTCAGGGGACCATGGATCCGGGCGACCCGGCCGGCGAGGCCGGCGCGCAAACGCCCTCCCGCGGGCTATCGCCCGCCCTCCCAGCCCCCATTTGATTCCCTGAGCACCACCAGGACTGATTCCTGAACACAGTGCCAAGAGTAAGTGCTGAGCACTGGCAGGTGTGACCACCCCCAAGACCAAAAATGAAATCAAATCATTTAAAGATTGTGTGCATTTTAAAAGAAGGAGCTCTCTTGAAAGATTCTCTTTCTTGAGGTCTAAGAGGCAGAGCTCTTAATTTATGCTACCTCGAGGTGTTGCAGGTGTGGCTGTGGTGCCCAGATGTGTTGGCAGGTGGCAGGAAGGAGACAGGCTTGTCTACACCCAGGGCTCTGCCCTGTGGGCCCTGGATGGTTGATGTTCTGACATAGAAAAAGATTGGGTCTCCTGGGGTGAACCCAGAGCCACGGTAGAGCCTGGCAAGCTACCTGTGGTATATTCGATATGCCAAAAACAATAAGAATATGGACCTCATTCCCAATGAATGAGATGTTACTGGCGCCCGCTCCACCAAATCAATGAACAACAGGAAGACAAATGATACAAGTGACAAGTGAAAGGTGACAGAACATACTCCACACTTAATTTGCTAATTATTTTATAGTTTGCACCACACTCATTAATGCTGGATAGTGGTTACTCCCTGTGATGTTCAGGGAATCCCGAGGCACTGGGAATTGAACCGGGGCCTCCAGCATGGTAAGAATGTGCTCCAGAGCTTTGCACCTTCTTCCTGGTAACTAACTTACTAATTCTTGCTGGAAGTTTAAGAATTGCTCCTTCTCCTAGAGAAAAGTGCACTTTGACAGAAATCCTCCTTCCCTTCAATAGCGGAAATTTTAGAGCTCAGGAACGTTATTTTACTTTATTTAAAAATTGTTTTGCCAGAAATCCTCCCAAGTTGTGCTTAGGAGGTCCAGGTGCTCCCCCTCCCACTCGTGGCCAGCGGCCTTGGCGTTCTGGTTACACAGGCCTGAGGCCGTGGTGCTGCCTGGGCCTTGTGGGTCCAGGGTTTACCTGGGCCACTCGGGAGGTGCTTAGAAGCCTCCAGGATTGTATTTGGCAGCACTTGAGGTATCACGTGGTGTCAGGGAATGACGCTGGATCAGGCACGTGCTTGGATGTGCCCTACTCTGTGCACTATTTCCAGGTCCCTGATTTAGAATTTATTTTTTTCCCCTTACCATTTTTTAAAGTATTTTATTATACCACCGTGAGATAGACAATCACAAAGATACACAATTAAAAAAGTTCATACCTGGGTTTTGGTCATACAGTGTTCCAGCACCCATCCCTCCACCAGTGCCCATCTCCCACCACCAACTACCCGGTTCCCTCCCTCTCCCCCCCAGCCCGCCTCCAGGGCAGGCTCCCCATTTCTTTCCCTTTGTCTCTCTCTCTCTCTCCCTTCCTTCCCCTCCAGACTATGTACTACAGAACATACATTAAAAGGTTGTCATGTGTATCCTTTTGCCTCTATTTAATGCTCAGTTCTAGGTTGGCATTAGTACCCTCGACAATTGTCAGCACACTGTTCCATTCTCTGTCCTACCCAGCCTCTGACTCCCACACGTTTGTTAAAATTTCCACCCTTGACGAGACCTCCTGATACAAGGTCATGTTTCACTTGATCTTGGATATTGGTATCACAATATGCACATATATATCTATGCCATGCAAATAAATGCAGTCATTCTGTATCTGTCTCTCTCCTTCTGGCTAATTTCACACAACATAATCTTCTCCATGTCCACCCATTTATAGGCAAATTTTATAACTTCATTTTTCCTAACAGCTGCATAGTATTCCATTGTGTAGATGTACCAAAGCTTCTTTAGCCAGTCATCTATTCTAGGGCACTCTGGTTGTTTCCAGATTCTGGCTATTGTGAATAGTGCTGCTATGAACATAAAAGTAGGGATGGTGTTTCCGCTGCGTATTTTTGGCTTCCCAGAGTAGATTCCCAGGAGTGGTATGGCTGGGTCAAATGGGAGTTCAATTTCTAGTCTTTGGAGGAATGTCCATATTGTTTTCCAGAAAGGCTGTACCAGCTGGCATTCCCACCAACAATGGATGAGTGTCCCCTTTTCCCCCACATCCACGCCAGCACTTGTTGTTCTTGCTCTTTTGAATATGTGCCAGTCTCTGTGGTGTAAAATGATATCTATTTGTTGTTTTGATTTGCATCTCTCTGATGATTAGTGATGATGAGCATTTTTTCATATGTTTTTTGGCCATTCGAATTTCTTCCTTGCTGAAGTTTCTGTTCATTTCTTCTCCCCATTTTTTGATAGGGGTTGTTTGTTTTCTTCTTGTAAAGTTCTACCAGTGCCTGATATATCCTGGATATTAACCCCTTATCAGATGGGTATTGGGTGAATATTCTTTCCCACTCTGTGGACTGTATACGGCAGGACTCTTGCAGGACAGCGACTGACCCGCATGTCCTCTCGACTGCCAGGTTTTTATAGGCACACACTCACACAAACACACGTGCACACTGTCACAGGTTGATTGCGGCCCTTTAACAGTCACAGACTGAATTTCTAACCTCCAGCAGCTCAGAATGTGCCTTTATGTGGCAACTCGGCCTTTAAAAGGGGGTCATCAGGGATATTGAAATTAGGAGGGGCCTTTTCTCCACTTTGAAGGAGTTAAGATGCAAACACACAAAGGGAAGGGCCTGGGAGAACACGGCCAGAGGTGGCCATGGCAGTCCAGGAAGGTTGGCAGTGCCATCCTCTCAGCCCCAAGGCCCCAGCTGTGAGGAAGCTTCTGTTTCTGTTTCAAGTTTTTTTTTTTTTTTTTAGAGTTTATTGTTGGTGTTCATTCAGTGAGTTTCGTCCTGATAGATAACACACAACAATGCTGACTGTATCGGAGAGAGCAGTGCACAGCTCTGGAGGCCCGCCTGGCTCCACCCACTCATCTTTCCTTCCTTCTCCCTCCCAAAACCACGGATATTTTTGTTTCTGTGGTTTTCCTTTCCATCTTGTCATACAATATCCAGTAGGACATGGTGGGAATTAGACACGACCAGAGTGGGCACAGCAGGGTTGAGGAAGCTGCGGCAGTGTGAGGAGCACTCTGATGGAGGGAGGAGTGGGAGCAGCTGGGTTGAGGGAGGCTGCGACTGTGTAAGGAGCACTATGATGGGGAGGAGGGGGCATAGCTGGGTTGAGGGAAGCTGCAGCAGTGTGAGGAGCACTCTGATGGAGGGAGGAGGGGAGCAGCTGGATTGAGGGAAGCTGCGCGGGTGAGGAGCACTCTGAGGAGGGGGGGTGGGAGCAGCTGGACTGAGGGAGCTGGGCGTTGAGGAGCCTCTGTGGAAGGAGGAGTGGGAGCAGCTGGACTGAGGGAGGTTCGCTGTGTGAGGAGCACTCTGATGGAAGGAGGGTGGGACCAGCTGGGTGAGGGAAGCTCGCAGTGTGAGGGCCTCGTGGGGGGAGGAGTGGACATAGCTGGGTTGAGGGAAGCTGCTGGGTGGGGGGCAATGTCAGTGGGGCACAGTGAAGATCTCACCAATCCCAAAGCCCCAGGGGGCCCCTAAGTTGGCACTGGGGAGCACCCCTTGTGTTGCAGCGGCACCCTGTGCCCAGGAGCTTCCCATGGCCAGAGGGCAAAGGTCAGGAGGCACTCCCAGAGCCCTGCCCTGCTCTCTGGGTCACGGTCACGGCCACAGTTTCCCCTTTGTCACTTTCGCTGGGCGCCTTAACCCCTCCACAGGAATTGCTGCAAGGCCCACAGTCACAGGTGATGCAGCTCTGGGGGGTTCGTGACCTCTCAGAGGGTCAGCCTGAGGTTCGCTGAGGGCAGCAGGAGAGGTCCATTAGCAGAAGGTTCTGGGCATGACAATTCAGCTTTGTTCCTTTAGGGGTGTGACTCTGTGTGTGTGTGTGTGTGTGTGTCCTTCCACCCCTGCTTGCACACAGCTGTGAGTGAGCCCCAGAAGGACAGGATTACTCCACAGACATGCAGTTGTGAAAGGGAACTCAAGAACTTCCCACTTTCAAGGTTCTGCAATGGGCAATACTCTTTCCCCATCACTCACTCTCAGCTAGAAATTCTTCCCTTGTAAAGGTAACTGGTGCTTACAGTTGAAACCTTCTCATGGTCATAGAGGATGGGAGAGAATAAAAGCTTGTTCTCTCCCACCAAAGGCCCCCTCCCCAGCAAGGACCACTATGAAGAATATCCTTTCTTCTAAGTGCAAACATTCACGTGTCTTTGGCTTTGCAAGTCTAGGCTACAGGATGCAAAGTTCTATGATTTCCATATTCTTTTTCTCCCTTTTTTTGACTTCCATATTTTTTTTTGGGCCCGCGTGCTCGGGTTCTCCTGGCCGCCCGGCGGGGGGGGGGGGGGGGGGGCGGGCGAAATGCCCCCGCGGGCTCGCCGCCCCTCCTATTCTTATCTCACAGATATGGGGCAGAGACTCACAGACATGGGGCAGAGCTGCTACTGGCTCTCCCTGTGCCCAGCCACTCATGAGGCACCCGGGAGGGATGGCGGGTTCTAGCCCTGGCCTGCCACCCCAGCAGAGCCTCGCAATAAGCCAGACGACCCCCCCACTCCATGAGGGCCTCCATTTTCCACATCCGGACTTCCCCTCATCAGAACTCCACCCAGCAGACCAGCCTATCACAGCCCAGCTCACGAGGCCGCTTGCAGCCGCGCGATTCATCCATAAATGCTGGATTTAGAGATGACTACAAGAGTATGCTACCCACACGGCAGAGCCTGGCAAGCTACCCATGTCGTATTTGATATGCCAAATACCAGTAACAATTATAGACCTCATTCCCATGACCTGATGGAATGGTTTGAGGCTCTTTATGTTCCTGGAGCAAGCAGGTACCCTTGGGCTCTACTTGCATGAGACAGGACATATGGAGATGTTACTGGTGCCCACTCAAGCCAATCGATGATGAACGGGAAGACAGTGATACAGTGATTCTTATCTCTGCACTTTATAAGGCAGATTTCCATGTTACATTACAGCCTCCTGTCTCCTTTTTTGTTTTCACCACTTCTTCACCTTTCTATCCCATTTGTTTTTTGGTTAGGGGGCAGTGGCTGTTTGGGATCACACCCGATTGGTGCTCAGGACTTACTCCTGTTGATGTAGGTGGGCCCCACAGGTGGCTTATGTGAGGTGGGGAGGAGAGAGATGGCCACTTTCCCCCCCAACCTGCCTCTACTGCCCGGGACCTGCTGGGCAGGCTCGGCCTACCCAGGCATGGCAGGTTCTTATCTTTGCCTCTCTGAAGAAGAATTTCAGGAGGAGATGAGCAATGAAGCAAAATAGATTTTATTTCAGAGGTTTTAAGGAAGGGGAAAGGAGGAGGAAAAGTGTGTGTGTGTGTGAGGAGAGAGAGAGAGAGAGAGAGAGAGAGAGAGAGGTACACATCTCAAGAGGGAAGATACCCGCCACACATGTGCTCATCCACATGGGTTCAAACAGCACATGGGCTCGGGCAGCATGTGTGCGTCCTTCCTTTGTTCAAGGCTTTTATAGGTTCCTCCCAAGCTGTTCTTTATCAAAGACCATTAATAAAACAGTGAAAGCAAATTTTGGTATATAACAAAGGAACCATATGCAGGAACAGAGATTGAACCCAAGCGTGTGTATACAAGGCAAACACTTTACCAGCTGAATTATCTCTGGTCCTTATCTCTCTCTCTCATTTGTTTGGGGGATCAGGGGGGCCCACACCTGGCTGTGCTCAGTGCTTACTCCTTATTCTGTGTTTAGGGATCACTCCTAACCTGGTCGTGCTCAGAGGACCAAATGTTGTTCCAGAGAGTGAACTCAGGTCTGTCCATACAAAACAAGTGCCTTACCCACTGTACTATCTATCCAGCCCCAAGAATGTGAGTCTAAATAGTCATGAAAATCTATCTGATAGACAAAGATGGAAAAGAAAAAGAGTTTTCTAAAGTCACAAAGTGCCCATAGCGTAACGGCACTCAAACTCTGAGAAGCTGTTGGGTATATAAATTGTTACACCCTTTTCAGAGGTTGGTTGAGAAGCTTCTATCAAAGAGCCTTGGCAATTTGAATAATGGTGAGTTGGAATTTGTCCTGGGGAAATGAAATACTTTGATATAAGTGCAGTTTATTATTTATTCATAGCATTCAACACGATACAGTTATTGAAGGTGCTATTCAGAAGCACGTTTATTTAAGTAGAAAACAAAAAGCTGAAATTACATTTAGCAGGATTTTTCCTACCTCTCTAGGACATATATTTACAAACACGCTGCTGCATGTGGATACTGACATATCAATATTGACATTCGGGGTAAAAGTTGTTGGATAAATGAAATGATTGCTGGTGGAGCGAGGTTTCTGGTGAGATTTTGCAATTGGCCTCTACTTTCTAACCTTGTGAATATTGAATGTGTGAAACATCTAAATATAAAATACTTTTATATGTTATATGATAGCTTGATATCACTTTCTCTACAAAACAGTTCATGAAAGGGCAGTGGGAGGGGGTGAGGAGGTGCGCAGTGGAGTAAGCCAGACCTGGGTTTGGACTCTGCTCACAGACGTGCAGTGTCTGGGACCTCGCCAAGTCTCCTTCCTGACTCGCACAGCGAGCACAGGACTCTCTGGAGAAGGAATCCTGTTTCCCACTGGTGCTCAGCAAGTGAAAGCTTCCCAGCCCCAGCGTGACTACTGAGCCGCCTCCCTTCACTGAGCTAAAGTCCTCGTTATCTGAACCAACCATTTAGCATCACGGGGTGTTGGCATCTGCTTAGCAACCAGATCCATACGGGCTGGGGAAGGCTCAGCCCTTTGGCAAAAGGCCTGCACTTTCTGGAATTCAGAGTCCTCTAAATACACCAGGAGCCTGGTCCCTCATAAGGTGGATCAAGTGCTCCGACTGCAGTACCATCGGGTCCCTAAATACTTTGGGAGAAATGAGATGACTGGGAGAAAAAGTGAGGTGTTGGGGGGGGGTTCTGCATTTGCTTGAATTTTGAAGACTTCTGGGAAACTCTAGCTTTCATATTTAGAAAATTCTTCATTGTTAAGAAAGTGATTTTTAAAATTTTCGTTTTGATGTTTAGGTATGGTTGTCATAGTGTTTATGACTTTGATGGATAAAATTACTGTCCTTTCACCACCACAAAGGGCTCGAGATCATCCACGCTGTCCTCTGCCTGCCCTCGTCCACCTCTCTTTGCCTCTCCCCGGAGGGCTTGGCCATCTGATTTGTAATCAAACATGTAATCAAATATCATATGATTTGTCATCATATGATACTGCCTAGTCCCTTGTCTTTTCTAAATACTTAAAATCAACCAAGATTTCTCTTTCTCTGACTTATTTTGCTTAGCACGATATCCTCCAGTTCCACGCAAGTTGTGACAAATTGCAAGATGGGAAAACCTGAAACACCAGGTTGCTTTGGGGGGAGCCTCTAGAGAAGCTTCTATCTCCTCCACGTCCCCCAGGCATATATTGAGGCTTTTCCTGCCCTCTAGTGGTGTCTTTTGGAACTGCTTTGAGCAGAACCACCCCAGACTAGAATCAGTCCGGGAGCTGGGAAACTGGCTGTGTCATCTGGGTTCACATTTTTCTACCTTCCCATGAGTCCTTTGACTTTTCACTCTCCAGAGACTGAACTTTGATGCACAGAGGTTTTTCATTTTTTTTTTGTTTTTGGATTTCCTTGTCAAGACCCTGAAGGAACGGTTTGAGGCTCTTCATATTCCTGAATCAACCAGATGCCATTGGGCTACATTGGCACGTGATAGGGTCCAATGGAAATGTTACTGGTGCCTCCTCGAGCAAATCGATGAATAACGGATTCAAGTGATCAAGTGTTTTTGGACTCACCCAGTGGTACTCAGCAGAGGCTGAGTACCTTGGGGCTCCCACGCAGAAAATCTGTCACATTGCTGTGAGTTATCTTCCCAAACTTCTGAAGGTTTTGAATTTCAATGAAGACCGGTTTGTCTATTTTTTGTGTTTTTAATGTCCTCTCCAAAAACTCATTTACCAAATCTAATATAAAAGATTTTACTCCATGTTCTGGACCACTTAGTCATCTAGGACCCCCTGGCAGTAGCAATCAGCAATAAGAATCTATAACCTTGCGGGCCGGCCGGCGCCCACGGCCAGGGCCCACGGAGGCTGGGAGGCGGGCCGGCGCCAGGCCTAGCTGCAGGAACCCCGGGAGGGCGATGGGTTTTGGGAGGGGCCCGTCGCCTGAGGGGTCCGGCGGGGACCAACACTAGCACATTTTGCTGGCCGGTGGCTGGGGGGGGGGGTGGCGCGGGGGGGTGGGGGGCCCGCGCGGGCCGGGGGGCGCAAAAGTAGCTGTCGGCGGCGGCCTAACAGATCACAGAGCAAAGCGAGGCAGGACCGGTGGGGGTGCTCGGGCCGGCGGGGGGGGGCCCGGTGTGCCGGGGAGAAGGGAGGGGCCGCGCCGGGGGGGGCGCCACAGATTTTTGGCGCGCGAGGCAAGTTTGTTGGGAGGAGAAAGAGGAAAGAAAAAGAACCGTGGTTGAGGGGGGAGCGGGAGGGAGGTGGGGTGTGATGGAGATGGGTTGGGCGGAGGGTGCGTGTGGAACACTGTAGAAAAAGCCTCAAGCTTAATAAAAGGTGGAATCTCAAAAGGGGAAGGGTGGGTAGGACAGAGAAGAGAGGAAATTTTCAAAGAATCGTGAGAGCATGATAGGAAAAAGATATACAGAGTCTGTGTATGTTTGCAACACAAGGTAAGAGAAGAGATAAAGAATTAGCCAGAGGCGCGGGGGGGGAGGGAAGGGGGAGTTTGGGTGGGACTGGTGGAGGGTGGGTGCTGGAACACTGTATGCGGAACCAAACATGCATCTTGTGTTGGCGGTTTTAAAAAGAATCTAAACTGATTTTCCTTAACTAAGAATTACTTATAGTTTAGGACACATGTTTACAATAGTGTTAACGTGTATGGTTTTGGTCGTCTTCCTCACCTCACCACAATGCCCAGCACCCTCCAGGCCGTCTTTATGTCCCTCCCAGTGCCTCTCCTCCTTCCTCCTTCCCACACCCTTCTTCAGGGACCTGTCAGGTAGACCAAGGGTTTGTCAATGTCCAATACTATTCCTTTATTTTAGAACAGATGAGTATCGTCATTTGTACAACCGTGAGGGTTTTTCTTTTTTTGCCTTTTTTGGGTCACACCCAGCAATGCTCAGGGGTTACTCCTAGCTCTTCACTCAGGAATTACTCCTATGTGCTCGGGGACCATTTGGGATGCTGGAGATCAAACCTGAGTCAGCCCCGGTCAACCGCGTGCAAGGCAAACGCCCTTCCCACTGTGCTATCACTCCAGCCCCTCAACTGTGAGTTTTGGAGAACATGGTTCTTACTGCCTGCTGAGGCTCTAGAGAGCCATCAGAGTGTAGACTGATGCCCGCAAGGCTGATTGTAATGAGGCTGGAGACTGGTAGCTATCAAGTATAAACTGAGTGGACCAAAACCTACTGTCGTCCTCTCTCTCTTGCCCTCTGCTGGGTGCTCGGCTGTTTTACTGGACGAGTGTTTTCCAAAGTAAATGGCAGTCACTTCCAGCAAGTGCTGGAACAATCCAGAGGGGGCAGCAGCGGCCTGTTTGTTGGCTAAATATAGATTTCTGGAGAGGCACTGAGTAAGTTCTTTTTTTCTGCAAAGATGAAAGAAGTTGGAGAACCTTTGCACTAACTCAGAATTCCAAACAGCTGACTCAAGCACCTTCATGTTTCTTTCATATTTATTAAGTTACTTCAATAGATATTTTTTTGTCTGTTTTTTGGGCCACACATGTCAATACTCAAGGTTTACTACTGGTTCTACACTCAGGAATCACTCCTGGTAGGGGCTCCGGGGACTATATGGGGGTCCTAGGGATCAAACCTGGGTCAGTCATGTGCAAGGTAAGTGCCCTACCGGCTGTGCTATCTCTCTGGCTCCTTCAGTAGTTCTGACAGATGATTATTCCTAGAGTTTCCAGTCCCTCCATCTTCCCTGAACTCACCTAAGGTAATTAGATTTTTAAACCAGAATGAAACACTGCGAATTGTAGTATATTCAAAGTGGTCCCCTTCAAAAAATCTCACAATTCACAGGTTTAAGTGATTCAGCCAGCCATTGGTGGTGTCATTTCAGTTAGGCACTAACTATAGCTTCTCTACAGTAGCTCCCTTGAACAATCCATTATTATCCTATCCAGGGGCCAGCATGAATTGTACTGATCACTGAGGCCAGTTTAGAACAGACCAGAGGACTCATCCCATGGCCTGGCAAAATTTGTTCTGTTCTTCCTCAGGATGGAGTCAGGAGACTATTGTTGGCAGCTGAAACATAATTTTTTTCAATGAAAAAATTGTCCAAAAACTGGCGTTGAGAGGGGTTGGTTCCGTTTAAGTGGTGCAGGAGGTCCTGGGGCCCTTCCCTGAGATTCTAAGTCAAGTGGGACAGTGGTTTCATTTGAGGACCAAAGGATGTGGTTCCCATGGCGCCAGGAATTAGCTGGGCCACTCTGTCAATGCTCAGGGACTCTCTAGAATACCCCGTGATGCCAAGATCAAGTTGAGTCAGCTCCATGCCAGGCCTTCACTCCAGTAATGATGTGATTATTTTGTTTGGTTGGTTTTGTTTTTTGATGGCCACAGCCAGCAATATAGCAATATTCTGGGCATACTCTGTGCCCAGGGCTCACTATTGGCAGGGCTTGGGGAATCATATGCAGTGCTGGGGATTAAACCTAACCCAGGTTGGTTGTCGGTAAGGCAAGCGCCTTACCCTCTGTACTATCTCCGAGTTCCCCTAGAATTAATTTTTAAGTCACTTGTAAGTCCCTCAATCTTTGTGAAACAAATTGTCCCTTATACTACTAAGACTACCAGAGGCTTTGCATACTATTGAATGGTTGTCATTGTAGGATGGATTAGTCTCCTGACATTAAATCTCTTCAATCATACAGATTTTTTACCAAAAGAAGTTTTTTTTTATTTTCTGTGTTCATATTTATATAGCTGAAAGCACAAGATTCATCCAAAATGTGTATAAATCTGGGGACAGTTAATAAGCACCTTTAATGTTTTCCACAGCTTAGGAGTTTACCATTAGAACACTTTAGAAGTAATTTAATAAAATGAATAGTTAAAATTATAAAAAATCATAATGAACATTTGATATAGAGCAACTGATACAGGATGGTAAATGTAAAAAGAAAATGAAACTTATTTATGAGATTCGTCTATATAAAAATGTGTTCCCTCAATTCTGTGATTCTTGGGGATATATCCACCTCTCAAATAGCCTCCAATTATTCAAGAATGAATGCACACACATGGGTGCATGTGCGTGTGCTTGCGTGTATGTGTGTGTGTGCATGTGTGTGTGTGTGTGTGTGTCTGCGTGTGTAGGGTTTGGAAGAGATAAGGAGAGGGATATTTTCCCTAAGGAGAAATAGGCAAATTCTTCCATGTGCTTACATCCTTAAATATAATTGTTCTTTGGCAAAATGTTCCATTTTATCTTTGGATTTATTTAAGGGTTTTTCTAATTGATCTTGTGAAATCTTTCTCTACCCTTTCCTCTTGGGTTTACATTTTTGCTTTTCAGCAATTTCTTTGTGATATCTTTCACTGAATATTTTCTACTCTCTTACCCAAATTATTACTGTACCAAACACAACACCTTGTGCTCAGCTTTCAATGCAATGTTTCTAGGATTCCAGGAAGGAGCTGATAAAAAGCATTAACACTAACTAGTCATACAGTCCTGAGATGTCTTGTAGACAAACATAGAAACATAACCATGAAGTGTGGCAATGGGTTCTTTAATTATACCAATGAGCCATAAAGGGTCTGGCACACTAGTATAAACTAGTAGATTTGGCCCTTGTGAACTGTATCTTTGAATGAGAACACAGTAAGCAAGGACCATGAGTAGAGGAAGAAACAAACTGAAGGTGAACTCATGGCTGACTACTGATTGGCCCTCATGCGTGAAGGCCAGAATGAGGGTCTTTTGGGAGGGGTCTTATCAATGGTCCATCCCCAGCTAAGCCTCAAATGCGTTTCTATGAGGAGGCTGCATATCAGTACCAGAAGTGGGGCCAAGAGTCCAGGGACTGGGCTTTGGGAAAAGAGAAATAATTTCATAATCTTTGGTATAATTTAAGGCACATCAAAGAATCCCCATCTTCAAACACCTGATTCTATACCACCAAATTCCAACACCAGACAGTCCTTTAATTTAACCTTAGGCTACAAAATGCTACTGATGGAATGCCAACTTTTCCAGGAAGGGCTGTTCGTTATCATCCACCAAATTCTCATATATTTTTAGAATAGGAGGGTTTTGATCAAAAGCAAGGCACATCACTCCAGTAATGGAAGCCTTGGGCAGGATATAGGTGGTATAGAACTTGAGGGCTAAAGCTAGAAATATATAGGAAGAAATCAGAGCACCAAGAGAAAATGATGGGAGGGTTTATGCCCTCCTTTATTCACAGGCTTATCTAAGTGGCCCTGGCTGATAAGTCGAGGAGCTCACAGGGTGATTCAGAGTGAATAAAGCTGAGCTCATAAGGCCACAAGGAACAGGGCAGCTCAGGCTTAAGGTAGATTTTGCTCACCACCAAGTTGCTTAGGTTGGGCAAAGGTGCCAGAGTACTCACATAAGGCATGTAACTTTACTCTGGGTGGAATAAGATGGTCTGAAGGTTGCATCAGGGGTCTTTTGATTGTCTTTTGTAGGGATAAAGGCTTTCCCATTTCAGAAGTTCATGAAATATGCTTGGGGAACAGTGAGGGGAATATTGTTGGTGTTCAGACTGGGTTGAATCTGAACCTGGTGGCACTTAGACACCAGCACAGATTGTTTTAGTCTGGACCCCTTCAAGTAGGGTGTTGCAGTGAAAATACGTGGAGAGGGAACAAGGCACTCTCGTCTTTACTTCCGCTCAATACAGTCAACTCCCAGTGTGTTGTCAGGGCAGCGGCATGTCCTGCTTCCTGGAGTAGCCAAGCAGAGATGGGTGCAGCCACCATTGTTCACAGAGCAGTAGTTGTGACCTGGAAAAGGCAGAAATCAGCTCCACAGGCTGCTCAATAGCAATCAACAGTCACCCAGAGCCTCTCAACAGCCAACAAATAAAGTGGCCCTCAATGAATTCACTTTCAGGTCTTCATGACACCAAGCTCCATGGCTTTTCCAGGGAAAACAGAAAAGTACTCAGCTCATCCTGACTACTGGCTGTTTTTTCACACTTGTATAAGGACTTACCAAATGAACCAAAATACTGATTCTTGACCGGGAGCTACACAAATACCAACTCTGAATGAAATAAGGAACGTTAGGAAACAAAGCAGTCTCTAACTCGCCCACCTGATACTTGACTGAAGGACAGAATGGAAGCTAGTAAGAAATGCATGGTTGGGGCCAGTTTCAGAGAGGAAACATCACAGATCCCAGAGCCAGGCTGACTAGGCTCCCTTTTGGTGCTGCCTCTGTAAGCTACAGGACATGAGCTGGCAGCTTCAGTATCTTTATTTACTTTGGTTTTTGGGTCATACCCAGATGCTCTCAGGACTTATTCCCGGCTTTGCATTCGGGGATCATTACTGGCAGAGTTCAGGGCACCATGTAGGTACCAGGGATTGATCTCAGTTCAGCTGCCTGCCAGGCAAGTGCCCTAACCACTGTGCTATCTATCTGGTCCCCAGTGTGTTCTTATTTATAAAATCCTATAAAGTTGCTATGAAGATTAAGTGACCTAATAAATACAAAACACTCACTAAATGACTTCATCTATGTAGCACTCAGTGTAAGGTAAGTGCCAGTAAAAGTGTTTAGTATTATTTTTATTCTTATTTCTGTTAAACCAAGCATATGGACAACAGAGATCCTAACATGGATCTCTGTACATATTTCTAGATCACTGCAAGATTCAATCCTTTTCCTCACTTTTGTCCATTTCTCACTTCATTCTCTATTGTTTGCTATGGCTGTATCTGGCTTACCCACAAAATCATGAAGCGCCTGCATCTCATCTGCCTGTGATTAGGACACCAGAGGCTGTAATAAGGCCCCTTGAGTGTGAGAGGTCGTAATAAGGTACCCTAAGTGTGAGAGGTAGTAATAAGGCACCCTGAGTGTGACGGGTAGTAATAAGGCATCCTGGTGTGAGCTGTGAGCCTCACGATAGCCCAATTTTTTCAACTGACAAATGCAGTGAGTTACCTTGTGGACACTGAGACAGGGCAGTGGTGATACCATATAGTCGGGTCTGCTTGTGGGGCTGGAAGGTGTCTGTCTCTTTGGAAATAGCGAGATCTACAGCAACCACCAAATTCCTGTAGAACAACAAAGGGCAGAACGTCACACCACACCTGACATCTCTAAAGGACAGTTCTTTTGAAATTCTGAGGGAAACCGAGGACATAAATGGGAACACTGGCCTCTTTTCCTAGACATCCCTTTCTCCTCCTTGGGTGGGCCTTGGTGTCTTAGAAAGCAGTTCTTTGGTATTTTAGAAAAGGACAAAGAGTGGGGCCGAAGCAATAAATAGTACAGTGGGGAGAGTACAGTTTGCTTTGCACGTGGCTGACCTGGGTTTGATCCCAGCATCCCATACTCCTGTGCATCGCCAGGAGTAACTCCTGAGTGCAGGAAAAAAGAAGAAAAGAGAAAAGGACAAAGAGTAAATAACTCCCCTTCTGCTCTGCATGTCAAGCTGGGAAATCAGCTTGCTGCACGGATGCTCTCCGTAGCTTATTTATTTAACCCTCCTTTTTGCAGGAAGGAGTTGTAAGACTGTCACAAATGAAGAACAATGATGAAATGGGGGTCTTGGAGCTCAGTCAAAGTGAGCCTGCAACAGTTCCTGGAGGAGGAACAAACATTCAGGGAGTTCAAGAAACCTGCCCAGTTCTAAGTGTACATAGTGCACTTAGAAGTGTACAATGTGTGGGAGAAGGAGGAGAGAGAGAGGAGAGGAGAGGAGATAAAGAACCTGCCATTTAGGCAGGATGTGGGAGGGGAGGGAATTGGGGACATGGGTGGTGGCTGGGGGGCACTGGTGGAGGCGGGGTGCTGGAACACTGTGTGACCGAAACCCCCCAAGCGTGAACAGCATTGTAATTGTATATCTCACGGTGGTATAATAAAATGTTAAAAAAAAAAAAAAAAGAAAGAAACCTGCCCAGTCCCTGAGCATTCAGATGACAAACAGCTCCTGCTGGGACAAGAGGAACCTTGACCTCCCTCTTCCCACTTCCCAACTACCCCTGACAACCAGAAGAGAGATCAAGGGAGGACTTCTGCAGGCAGATGGTTAAGCCAAGCTTCCTCTTGGCTTGAAACAGAGGGGGTGACCCCAGCCTTGCACGCAAAAGCTGGCGTACGTCTTCCAGTCTGTGTAATAGAGATTCTTCCCAAATCCCGTCACGGCGAAAGGATACTGGAGCCCTTCAAGAACCCTGCGTCTGCTGTGCTGTCCAGGCTTCAGGCATTCAGCCCGGTTGGTGCCTACATGGAGCAAAACAAGTCATTCATTGTTCATACAAGAAATGGACCCTTTGTATGGAAAAAGGAGAGTAATGAGGGCAAGGGCAGGGGGTGGGGAGGAGGGGGGAGAAATTCAGTGTCTCAACGGCCAATCCTACAGCACCCACGAGGCTGCTCTCGAATACGGGAAAGTTTCTCCGAGCTCTCTTGCTTCTCACTGGCACATCCTCCTCCCCCCCAGGCCCCATATCTGGTTGTGACAGGACGATGTAAGCTGGAGCTGATAGAGTACAGCTGATTCCTCCTCTTCCCCATCTCTAGAGTAGCTGGGGACTTCACGGAACCACACCACCAGTCAATCCCTGTTCCAGCCTTTCCACCTGGTTCCAGTCCCTCCGCCTGGTACCTCTCCCTGACATCAGCTCTTAAGAACTGCTTCACTGTGCCCCAGCCTGAGCAGCTGTGCATGGTCACATGTGTATGCCTGTATTTCGACCATCTAATGCCTTGTGTTGTCACGTGATTGCACACCGCCCCTCTCTGTCCCTCCCCAAGAGCAGGACGCCCGGCCATACAGCACCTCACATTAGAGACTGTAACTATCAGGTACTCAACAGACTTAATAAATGGTCGATGCTCCTCCCTAATTGAGCATCCTCCCCGATCCCTTTGCCTGAAAGACACCCCAAGTCTGCTGACGCAGAGGACACTATCAGGACTATATTACTTTTTCCTTCTTGGCACCATGTTCTCTCTAAGGCCTTGGGGTCAAGCAAGAGCTACAGGAATGTACAGAACAGCTTAACAGATATCAGGATAAGGACAGACTCAAAGGGAGTCAGCACATTTTTTTTTCTTAAAGGGTCAGGTAGTAATTATTTCAGACACTGTGGGTCCAAAATTAGTCCATTATGTAAGACCTAATATTTTGTAATTTTATACTGTAAAATTTCAAAGTGTAAAACCAAGATGAGATGGTTTTTAGCTCTTACTCAAAACCACTTGAGATGTGGCTCAAGTAATATAGGCCAGGCCTGGCATATTCAATCCTAACATTGCCACATGTGGGCCTGGTGAGCCCTGAGCCCAGCAGATCACCAGGAATTGGCACCTGTGGCACTGAAACAAAATTTAAAAACATGGAAACCATCTTGAGTGCCCAGATTATATCAAAAGCATGGGGGGCTGGGTTTGGCTCAGGACTGGGGTTTGCTGACCTAGAAGACTGTGAAGATGGAGAAGTTGGAAGTACGGAAACTCTCCCTAGAGGACATCAAGTCTGGAGGAGGAATTCATTTCACAGCAGAGAGGCAGAGCTACTTTGGCTTTAAGCTCAGGAATCACTCCTGACAGGGCTTGGGGATCCATGGTGAAGCCAGGGAGCGACAATGTGTTGCCACACACAAGGCAAGTGTCGTGGTTGGGTCATGTGCAGCTATTCTTGCTGACACTGATCCTCTGGAGGTAGATGGGCTGGGTCACAGTGGGGAACCACGTGGCTCGGTAAATAACGAAAACAAAGCCCACGCTTGGAGCGGCTCACCTGCATCCACCCAGCAGAGCTGAGATGAGAAGGCATCAAAGGTCAGCCCGTTGGGCAAGCCCAGGTCATCCTGCACGAGAATCCTCCGGTTTGTACCGTCCATATAGGAAGTTTCAATTTTGGGACTTTCTCTGTTCCAATCTGTCCAATAAAGGTTCCTGGAGAAAGAAAAGAAGGTGAAAGAGAAATTATGAATCTGTATAAGGAAAGGCTATTGGAAGGGCTGGGAGGGTGCTTGTAAGTTGTGCTCAGAGAGGCCTGGAGTCAGGCCTGATAGTACTTAGCCAATCAGGACAGGAGTTAAATGCCAGGGGCCTGAGGATGCAATACTGCAAAGGCATGAGGTGCCTGCGGTTACTTGGGGCACCCTATAAGTGCTTGAGGTCCCCCAGCTATGCTTGAGGGTCCGTGTGGTGATGGGGTTGAATTAGTGTCAGCAATATGTAAGGGATTAAGTGCCCCTAACCCCTGCAGTTTTAAATTTTGTTTCAATGCAACAGGGGTATTTTCTGTCCCCAAGTTAATAATATTTGGAATCACTTGTATCACTTGTCTTCCCATTGTTCATCAATTTGCTCGAGCGGGCAAATTAATTGTAAAAGAAATAAAAGACAATGTCTCCTTGTCAACTATTTTCACAAATTTCTTTCTATGGAAATGTTTTTGATCATTCTGTTAGATATTTAGTGGTAACAAGCAACATAGAACGAATTCTTGTGGGCTTGCTATAGAAGCAGGCATGAGGGGTGGTTGGGAAAATGGAGACAACGGTGGGGTGAAGGTGACGGTGCTGGTGGGATTGGTGTAGGAATATTGAATGTAACAAATCATAAATAACTTTGTACAACAGCCCGGTTCCATCCCAGGCACTGCTTATGGTCCCCGAGAACCATCACCAGAAGGGGTCCCTAAGCACAGAGCAGAGTAAACCCTGAGCACCAGAACTACAACAATACACAGGAAATGAGCCAAGGAGGAAGACAGTGGCAGAGGAGGTAGAACAGAATGGCAAAAAAGCAGGTGATACGTAACGTCTTCTTTGCAAAAGACGCCAGGACATGGTTCTTCACTTGAATTTTGTTACATTAATACATTTACTTTTCTTAACTGGAAGTTGCATATCTCAAAGAAGCTTAATAAAGTAAAACATCATAACTCACAGACCGTGACTGGCACAGAGGAATCCCCATGTGCCATTACTCTGCAGGGGTGAAGCACAGAGGTGGATGTTAGCAGAGGCCATGGCCAGACCCTGTATGAGGAGTGGGTCAAGTGGCCAGAGGAAAAGAAATGTAGTCTCCAGAGGCCAGGAAAAGAGCTTAGAGGGCTTCACAAAGTCCTGAATTGGGTTCTATCACCCCTTCCCGCTCCCTCCCCGTGCCCAGGACTGCTGAGTGGTCACTAATGCTTGAGTATTCAGTCATCTGGTTCAGTTGGCTGCTCCCAGAGTGGCCTCCTGAGCTCCCTGAGCATTGCTTGGGACGACCCCCTCTCTGAAAGAAAGAAAGAAAGAAAGAAAGAAAGAGGAAAGAAAGAAAGAAAGAAAGGAAAGAAAGAAGGAAGGAAAGGAAGAAAGAAGGAAGAAAGGAAGGAAAGGAAGGAAGAAAGGAAAGAAAGAAAGGAAGGGAGGGAAGGAGAGAGGAAGGAAGGAAGGAAGGGAGGAAGGGAGGGAGGGAAGGAGGAAGGAAGGAAGGAAGGAAGGAAGGAAGAAAGGAAGGAGGAAGGAAGGAAGGAAGGAAGGAAGGAAAGAAAGAAAGAAAGAAAGAGAAGGAAGGAAAGAAGGAAGAGAAAGAAAGAAGGAAGGAAGGAAGGAAGAAAGGAAGGAAAGAAAGAAAGAAAGAAAGAAAGAAAGAAAGAAAGAAAGAAAGAAAGAAAGAAAGAAAGAAAGAAAGAAAGAAAGAAAGAAAGAAAGAAAGAAAGAAAGAAAGAAAGAAAGAAAGAAAGAAAGAAAGAAATGTGGTCTCAAAAGGAAGAAGTCAAGGAAGGAAGGAAGGGACGTCAAGGAGCCGAGGGCTGGTGTATCAGACTTCAGACTTGCAGTTAGAGAGAGAAAACCTGGCCGAGTGGGAAATCCCACAAGAAGGCGTCTCCACGATGACCATTCTGGGTTAACCTGGAAAGACTCCAGCGCACAATTATTCATTTTGGAGACCTTCTAAAGTTTCCATTTTTATGTTACTGGATACTCTTTTAGACATGAGTATGATCCATGAACAATCTGACTGGTAAGACTCAATTACAGACCTGTTAACTTACAAGTCTCTGGGTAAAGATCAGAAAGCAAAATATGGTATAAAGTCCACAACCACAAAGGCTTGTAAAAAGATGCTTCATAGAATGACTGCATTTATTTGCATTATATATATATTATGATACCAATATCCAAGGTCAGGCAAAACATGGATCAGGAGGTCTTGTCAATAGGTGGTATATACTCCCAATGTGTGGGAGTCAGAGGTTAGGGTAAGATAGAGAAGAAAACAGTCTGTTAATAATTGTTGAAAATGATACCAGCCTAGAACTGAGCACTGAATATAGTCAAAGGAATACACATGATAACCTCTAAATGTATGTACTGTAATCCACAATGTGTAAGAGAGAGAGATAAAGAAAGAGAGAGAGAGAGAGAGAGAGAGAGAGAGAGAAAGAGATAAAGAACCTGCCATTGAGGCAGGCTAAGGGAGAGGGGAGGGAATTGGGGACATTGGTGGTGGGAAATGGGCACTGGTGGAGGGATGGGTGCTGGAACACTCTATGACTGAAACCCAAACATGAACATCTATGTAATTGTATATCTCATGGTGGTAAAATAAAATATTTTTTATAAAAAAGATGGTTCAGCATTTCAACGGGATATCTATAAATCAAGATCAACTCTTGATCAAATACTCAGGCTTCTCAGGTGAGCAGTGCTGGAGTTGAAGCCAACAGAGAATTTCCCATCAGGCAGAAGCAAACAGAATAGCTGCACATAATAACAGTCACACAAAGTTACCCTCCCTACGGAATCCGTCACAATGCCCCTGGGGTTCACCAGACCAGTCTCAAACAGTATCCGGCTGGGAACCATCCAGCTCGCCACTTCTATTCGGTCCAGTTTAGAATCTGTCCAGAAAATGTTGCGACCAAGATGGTCTATGGCAATGCCTTCTGGGCTTCCAAGATCTAGAAATAAATAAACAAAGATCTCTTTAGATATTTATATCACTGACCAGATTTTGTTATGAAATTAATGAGTGAGAAATGCTTATTGTTTATAAGTATCACTGTATCACTGTCTTCCTTTCATCATCGATTGGCTCAAGCGGGCCCAGTAACATCTCCATATGTCCTGTCTCATGCTAGTAGAGCCCAAGGGCACCTGCTTGCTCTAAGAACATAAAGAGCCTCAAACCATTCCATCAGGTCATGGGAACGAGGTCTAAAAATTGTTACTGGTATTTGGCATATTATAAACAATAAACTTGTCATTCCTAAGTAACCGTAGAAAGTTGATGTGAAATGCTCATGATTTATAAGTAATCCTCAAAGTGACAAATTTTAAAAAATGCCTCTCACTCATTCATTCACTTGGTGGACATCTACTACTCTGAGCACTACTTTGGGAACCAGGACCATAACGATGCTCACACCTTGCTATCTGCCTTTTAGGAGCCCACAGCTGATCACAATCCACATGACTTCCAAAGAGGGAATTAGCACATTGTGTTCAGGAAGAACACCTATCACTTGAGGTGATCTGTGCATAGTCTGTATGGCTGGATACCACAGGGCAATGGCCAGCAATGATGTCAGGATTTCTGTGTTAAGGGGGCTTAGATCTTATCCCACACAGGGGAGTGTTGCAGTACACTGTTGCCCAGAGCTTCTACATCTTGCCTGAAGCTACCTCCTGCAAGCCACTTTGTAGATAGGGGGCAGAAAACAGTTTGGATCTGTGACTCTATGTAGCAGTATATCTTACCATGAATTCTATGTTAGCTGGTATAAATATTTTCTCTTGTGCTACCACAATCATCATGGGAGTAGACAGATCTTACCAGTATTTTTACCTAGCTATGTTGGATCTCTAAATATAATATAATTAGTTCAGAGAGAAATGCTGTTTGCCTTCAAGCAAGCAAGCATGGCTCTCTAATAAGTCTAAAGGTTAATATTCAAAACAACTATGAATTAAAGACAAGGATCTTGTGAAGGCTTGGAGAAATATATACCTGGCTGTAGAATATCCATTGGTACAGATACATGCCCTTCCCCCCATTCTGCATAGGGCCTGCAGGGAAACTGCAAGATCAGATCTTGGCTGGGGCAATATTAACATTTCAATGGGACTAGGTGAGGTCCTGGGAGAAGAAAATCTGAAGGGATTGCCCTTAACTGCTATCTGTTGATGTGGGCTGGTCATATCTGAAAAAGGATATAAGAGCAGTGGCCTGTTCTCTTCCTCTCTTCTCTCCCTGCCTGCCCGCTCTCTGCCTCCCCTCTCCTCTCCATTCTCTTCCCTGTTGGGCCTTAGCACATGGTAGTGGCCATCTTGGTCTAGGGTTCTAAACCTACACGTGGCCAGGACCCACCCAGGAACCTCTGGGGTTTTCCTGTTACTGGATTGTATACCAGAAAAAGTGTAAAGTAAAGCCTTTTGAAACTTTGCTGGATTTGCAAGTCTTTCTCTGTCTGCAAGCCACTGATCCCCTGGGATAGAAGGGGATCCCTATAACCTGCTCCGGGAATTTGTCAGGGAACCCAGCATTCTCTGACAAGTGGAGGTCCTACTGAGATTCCTGTTCCTGCTCCCTGATTTTGTCGGGGAACCCATCGCGTTCTCCGACAGGAGAGTTCGTGAAGATTTTAAGACAGAAATGAGGGGCCGGAGCGATAGTCCAGTGGGTAGGGCATTTGCCTTGCATGCAGCTTCTCGGTTCAATCCCGGCATCCCATATGGTCCCTTGTTCAGGACTCTAAGGCGCTGTATGGGCTCAACCTCCGTAATAAGGGGTAGTTAAATGGGTTTACATGTATGCTGTACTGTGGTTAATTCTCCCAGCTATCACACTCGGGGGAAGTAGGGAGGACTTGTGAAGGCTTGGAGAAATATTAACTGGCATGGTGTTGGTAAGGTGCCATCTCGAAACCCCCTCTCTACACTTCAAAGCATTCTAAAGTCGGCTCAAAACATTAGCCAGTAAGGCCTGGTGGGTGCGGGGGAGGGATTACTAAGGACTTTAACACTCCCTTCTAACAATGGGAGGAGGTCTGAGTTCAGGGGGTATCTACGTTTTCACTCTCCGCTTGGGGGCTCTTGCCGCTGTGAGCGTTAGCCCTTGAGCTTTCGTGGTGGTGCCATCTCCCGTGGCTGGGGTTAGCCTGGATCTACGGGTTTTCCTTTGCTGATTTGTTGCCTGACCTGTGATAAGTAAGCCTTTTAAAACTGATAGATTGATTTTCACCGTTCCGCCGGCGGTAGAGGGAACTCGCTCGCCGGCCCCGCCCGACAGTCCCTGAGCACCGCCAGGAGTAATTCCCTGAGTGCAGAGCCAGGAGTAACCCCTGAGCATTGCCAGGTGTGCCCCCCCTCAAAAAAAAAAAAGACAGAAATGAAAACAAGATCTACCATTATTTATTAACTACTGAGGTGAAATGGTTGTTCAGGAGAAATAAATAGTAGAAAGAATCATAGCTTCTTTTGTTTTCTACAAGTAATAGGCTTACATCAGAAGAGTGCTTTAGTAATTTCAAGTTAACACTTTATTGTTAGTTATCTATTGCCTTTGTTTGGTGGTGGTGTAACGGTGGTTGTTTTGGTGCCTGAGATAGCTCCTGTGGTGTTGGGAGATGAGGTGGCGTCAGGATTGCACCTCGAGTTCCTACAGGAAAAGCGTGGACTCTAGACTACTGAACTATCTCTTCAGCCCTTTACTGATTCGAATGAAAGGTCGTAAGAGGGCGAGCTGACTACAGTGTGAACTTCTCGCGCCACTTAGTTGAATATTAACAGTTTAAAACTATAGTGACTTCCTGCCTATATAATCAAAAGAAAAATAACCCTCTAGTCTGGAGAGATAATACAGGGGTAAGGCATTTGCCTCACACAAGGCAACCCTGGATTAATCTCCTGGACAGCATATGGTCAGCCAAGCACCACCCACCGAGTGTTTCCTGAGCACAGCTGGGTATGGTCCCTAAAGCAGAAACAAATGAACAAAAAATCAAAATAACCCTCTAATTTTATTTATGTCACTTAGGATTCTTTTTCCAGCTTCTGGTTAGAGGACAGAAAGTGGTTTTGTTTGACTGGAAACATACGCAGGAAGGGGAAAGACCAAAGATAGAGTCACTCTCCCAGGGATCTGGACTATGAGAAAATCATGCCCACTCTGTGCAGCTACCACACACAGATGCTTTAGTCCCCAATCTCCGCTTTACTCATCCAACATGATGGGGGGTGGGGGTTGAAGATGCCAGAAGCATTAAAATCCTTGGAAAGGCTGCCCTTACCCCCACCACCTCCCTAAGTTAATTAAAAACTAGAAATATCCCTTGTCAAGGTCTTTATGGCTCAAACCCAAAGTAGAGGTTTATAAAGTTTCCAAATATCCTTCATCCCTAGGGATAAGGGTAGCAAGACTGACTCCAAAGATGCCCTCAGACTTTCAAACAAAGCCAGAATAAATTCTTCTGGGATATATTTGGAATGAGCACATCCTGTGTGAGAGACAGAGCTACTGAGACACACACCCCAAAAAATGGGGAAAGGCTGTTTCATGAGTCTTTGCGGGACTCCCAAGGATGCCTGAAAGGGTCCCACAGACCAAGGCATTTGCTCTATCACTGAGCTACCTCTCGGGCCCTGGAAACACTTCCGAATGGGCTCCAGCGCCCAAAGCAAGGTCTGGAAACTTTAAGAAAAGAAAGAAAAGGATTCAGATGAGGGACTCAAATGATGAAACATGATATAAGGGCCAAAAGGAAGTGCCCCCCCCATTAGCCATCACCCCTGGGGAGTTCCCATCATGCACCATGCATGGCCTTTTGGTGGAAATTTCTTTCTCTTTTTAAAATTTTTCTCCTTGGGGCAGGAGTGATAGCACAGTGGGTAGTGTGTTTGCCTTGCAATCGGAAGACCTGGGTTCAATTCCTGGCATCCCATATGGTCCCCCGAACACCGCCAGGAGTAATTCCTGAGTGCAGAGCCAGGAGTAACTCCTGAGCATCGCCGGGTGTGACCCAAAGAGCAAAAAAATAAATAAATAAAATAAAAAGACTTCCCAGTGACTTGTCTTCTCATCCTGTTCAGGCTTCTGCTTGAACTGTTTCTTACCGCACTTGAAGATTTTTTTTGCCGCATGATTAGTGGCTCCAGAAACAGCAGGAAATAACAAATAAAAACTCTCTAGCACTGGGTTTTAAGGTCAAATCAAAGATATTATACACTATTTTTAAGAGACAAGATGCAAAAGGTATTTTGAACTTTTATTCATTACATCAAAAAAAAAAGGAGCCAGTTCTATTTAATATGTGTCTGCTTCCAGGAAAGTTCAGAGTTTACGTCCAAGGCCAAAGTCAGTTGTAAAAAGATGTTTTTATAAAGGCCATACCCACGGACTCAGGCCACTTCTGGCAGTGAAGGGGGCTGGGCTATTCCTAGAGACTCCAGGGATCTTCACCTCAACTTCAGAGCAATACCTAACCCATCATCTGGTTTTGGGGCTGTTTTATTTTTGTGGTGGGGGTGGGGCACACACCCAGCTGTGCTCAGGACTTACTCCTGGCACTGTGCTCAGGGATCACTCCTGGTGGTCTCAGGGGATGGGGGACCATGTGGAGTGCCAGGGATTGGGCCTGGGTCAGCCATGTGCAAGACATGTACCTTACATGCTGTACAATCTCTCTAGTCACAGAGGAAGGGGAAAGGATCCAGCGGCTGGTCTATAATCATAGTCTTTCCAAAGTATTAAATCTTAGGGAAACTGTAAACTTGGAAATAGAAAAAGTTCCATTCAGGTCTAAATACAAATGAAAAACATCAGCAAGGTTCATTTGTTTTGTTTTTAAGATGTATGATTCAAATGTCATGCAGAAGAAGGAAGAGCCATCGTACAAAGCAGATATCACTGGCACGACAATTTTTTTTTTTTACTTTTTGGGTCACACCTGGTGATGCTTGGGGGACCATATGGGATGCCGGATATCGAACCCAGGTTGGCCGGATGCAAGGCAAAAGTTGCATCCACTGTATTATAGCTCTAGCCCTATGACAGTATCTTTTGAATAAAAATATTCCCAAGTTGGGGGATGAGTCATTGATTTAGCAACAAGTTAGTAATAGATGACCTTTTTGGTACAGGGGGGATTCTCACGGTCCTTGAATTTTTGCTGTCAATGCTCCTTAATCTGGATGAAACATGACTACGTTAAATACTGAAGACGCAGTGAATGCAAGCAATGAAAAAACTGCGTTGAGGCATTGGTTTAAATTGGCAGCTGTAGTTAAAGAATTGAGGTTCATTACTGAGAGGTAGATGAGCCAATGCCAGGGAATTTTACCATCAGAAATGCAACAAATAGGTATGCTTGAACCAGAGACACAGATACATGAGCAGAGCTGCTATCGGCTCTCCCCATTGCCTACCTACTACTGAGAGTATCCTGGCAAAGCTGCCATATTCCCGTGTCATATTCAATATGCCAAAAACAGTAACAATAATAGACCTCATTCCCATGACCTAAATGAATGGTTTGAGGCTCTTTTTGTTCCTGGAGCAAGCAGATGCCCTTGGGCTACACTAGCTTGCAACAGGGACGAATGGAGACATTACTGGTGTTTGCTCGAGTAAATCGATGAACAACAAGAAGACAAGTGATACAAGTGAAGTGAAATTCAATGAAGAACAAAAAACAAGGAATGGCTGTCCTGATTCCGTGTGGCAGAGTCCTCTGGCAAGGCATGTGAGGCGGTGTGGGAGGCGTGAGGCAGAGAAGACCTCCCCAACCTCCTCCTCACGTTGCAGCTCCAAGTAATAACCCGTTAACCTGGTGACTATCTTGGGAATAGATCAAGAAACAGAATTTGAGATAATCTTTGTGACTCTCAATTCTGTGACTTCCTCAACTCAGCTGCTCCTTAAAATTAAAAAAAAAAAAAAATATATATATATATATATATATATATATATATATATATGTATGTATTTTATTTTTTCCTTTTTTGGGCCATACCCAGCAATGCTCAGGGGTTACTCCTGGCTCTGCACCCAGGAATTACTCCTGGTGGTGCTTGGGGGACCATATGGTATGCTGGGGATCAAACCTGTTTCAGCCACATAAAAGGCAAACACCCTCCCTGCTGGACTGTTGTTCCAGCCTCTCAACTTAGCTGCTCAACCATGTCTGCCAGTGGACAGATCACTAGTATTGCTTGTCTTCCCTTTGTTCATCGATTTGCTCGAGCAGGCGCCAGTAACGTCTCCATTCGTTAGGAATGAGGTCCATTATTGTTATTGTTTTTGGCATGGCAAATACACCATGGGTAGCTTGCCAGGCTCTGCCATGGCTCAGATTCATCCCAGGGGATCCAGTCTTTTTCTATGTCAGACCGTCAACCATCCAGGGCCCACAGGGCAGAGCCCTGGTTGGGGTGTGTAAGACACTGCCCTAGGGCTGGTCTGCGAAGTATTTCTCCGATTTTGCCATGTCTAAAGAGCCAGGCCTGCCCCCTCGAGGTGCTGCAGGTGTGGGTGCGGTGCCCAGCTGCATCGGCAGGTGGCAGACAGGTGACAGCCTTGTCTACACCCAGGTCATTGGGCAGATACTCTGAGAATAGGTTCTAGGCTTTGGAGGAGATAAAGAGAAAGTTTTAGATGGTCACTTTGCCCTTCGCTGTTCATTACAACTGGCTACATAAGCTTGCAGAGAAAGGACATGCACCCTGTTTTAACTGTATTTTCTTGGACTAGCAGTAAGCCCCACCTAGGGGTGGTCACAATTTGAGGAGGAGTGTTTGGACCTAGAAGTACTAGAAGACTAGTAAGGATTATGTTTGAGGCCAAGGACTGGGCTCTCTCACTGTCCTACCCTGTAAATGACCTACCCTGTAAGTGACCATACACTCTACATTTCTGCTCTCTCGCCAAAGTCACTGTGCTGCAAGAGATCGACTCAGAGGGAGACCAAAACTGGCAGCCTACCTTGTCGAATGATTGTTATGGGTTCCCCACCATGCAGACTGGCTCTTCCAATGGAAGGCTCGCTGATGTCTGTCCAGTAAACCATCTTGTCCACACAGTCGAAGGCCAGAGCAATGATGACTTTATCCTAGAAATATGCAGAGCAGTGAGAGGCTGGCTAGCCCACTGGCATCTGAGTGACTAATATGCTGGGGAGCTTTCCTAAAACTTATATGCTGTAAATATTTTAAAGTTTTTTTGAAGCAAGGTATTTTCATGATTTTGTCCATTTAAATATGTTAACTAGTGAGCTATGATATGTATTTCAGGTAAAAAAAATATATATATATATATATATATATATCTTTTTCATATATGGGTATGTGTTTTGAGTTATATGAATATACATTAATATACATATTATCGAAATGTACATTATTTTTTCTTTTTTATTTTGAGATTTGTTTTGGATTTTGGGTCACACCCAGCTATGTTCAGGGGCCAGAGAGATGGCACAGTGGGTTAAGCCTGGCACCCTATATGGTCCCCTGAGCACTGCTAGAAGTTATCCCCGAGTGCAGAGCCAGAAGTAAGTGCTGAGCACATCATGTGTGGCTTCCCAAAAAGAACAAAACAGCTGTGTTCAGATCTTACTCCTGCTTTGTACTCAAGAGTCATTCCTGGCACAGCTCAGGGGCCCTATGTGATGCCAGGATTCAAACTGGGGTCAGCTGCATGCGAGAAAAGAACCTTAATCTCTGTACCACTTTTCCAGCCCCAACTTTTCCTTGTAAATGGAATTTAAACCTACAGAACTGAGCATACAATGGAGGGGAACAGGAATGAAGTGGGCTGAGAAGGGGCACTCTTGAGCCTTATATGCAATAAATATATTAACAGTCTTATACACATAGATTATATTATATACATAATAGCATTATATCATAGCTACTGACATTAAAAAATTAAATTTTATTTAGTTAAAATAAAATTTTATTTAGTTAAATTTTATTTAAAACTAAATAAAACTAAATTTTAGTTTTATTTAATAAAACTAAATTTTATTTAGTTTTATTTAGTTAGTTTTGGGGGCCACAACTGGTACTGCTAGTGGCAGTCGCCAACTGATAACTCAGATGCCATTCTTGGTGACAAAGGGACCAGGCAGTGTCAGGAGTCGAACTAGCACACACTGGGGCTTGTGCTCCAGCCATCTGAGCTATCTCCCTGGCCACTAAGTGGTGGTTTTGTTTCACCTCGGGAGCTCCCAAGTGATGCTATCAACCAATTGCAGTGGTGGGTCAATGCCTGGAGACAAAATACTATCAGGGTTATCAAGTGTAGGGACACCCAGGCCACAATGGGTCAATGCCCAGAGATGAACACTGTCAGGGTTAGCAGGTGTAGGGATGCCCAGGACCTGGTAGGGCCTCTGGGGCTGATACTGTGAAGACCAGGCAATCACGTGGTGCTGGGTATTGGATGTGGGCTAGGTACATGCCAGGCATGGGTCTAACTAGCTTTGGGTCCCTAAAGGTATTTTTTAAAGATAAAAAGATGTTAAATTTTATTCAATCCAATTTATTATTATTACTATTATTATCATTATCATTATTATTATTATTATTATTATTTTTTGCTTTTTTGGGTCACACCCAGCAATGCTCAGGGGTTACTCCTGGCTCTGCACTCAGGAATTACTCCTGGCGGTGCTCGGGGACCATATGGGACGCTGGGGATCGAACCCGGGCCGGCACAGGCCAGCCGCGTGCAAGGCAAACGCCCTACCTGCTGGGCTATCGCTCCGGCCCCATTATCATTATTATTATTATCATTATTTCCTCTTCTAATGTTTTTGGTACATTGTCTAAGAAAACTTGGCTTACTTGTAAAATTATAAGAAATAAAAGACATAACATTGTAAATACTGTAAATATTGTAAAACACTTTATTCTCACATGTGAGAGAAATCCTGGGGAAACCTCTAAAATGATTATAATAATCACGTTTAGTGAGGCCGCATGATGAAAGAACAATATAAAATTTCATTTGTACATACTAGCAGAAATAATTTCAAACAATGTTCATGCACAGTAGCTTCAAAACAAAAAGTATTTAAGAATAAATAATCTTAAAAAAAGAATAAATAATCTTTGTTTCGTGACGGCAGCTAAGGAAGTGATTGCAGTCAACTTCCTTCTACCTTGAAGGACGCTCTCTGCAGCTCCCTCATTCCTCCGGCTGACAGTTGATTTTACCCCAGGAGGCAAATTCATGAAGTCAGGTGAAAAAAACCCAACTACACTCACAATTAGACCCCCAGATGCCCTGGACACAAGAATACATTTTTTTTTTTTTTTTTTGCTTTTTGGGTCACACCCGCGATGCTCAGGGGTTACTCCTGGCTCTGCACTCAGGAATTACTCCTGGCGGTGCTCGGGGACCATATGGGATGCCGGGGATCGAACCTAGGCAGGCAGAGGCCGGCAGCGTGCAAGGCAAATGCCCTACCCGCTGGGCTATTGCTCTGACCCCAAGAATAAATACTTTTTAGAAGTGTCAGGACCTCAGGGGTTGGAGCAGAGCTCAATGGGCTAATGTGTATGTTCTGCTTATGGGGGGCCCAGTTCAACGCCCTGAACTATATGGTCTCCTGAGCACCACGGAGAGTGACCACCAAGCGTGGCACCAGGACCCGCCTCAGATGTGGCCCCCAAACAAAAAACAGACTAAACAAGCAGATGTCTACGGTGGGTATCAACTAACTGGGAAGACAAAAAATCAAACCCAGCTCATGCAGGCGCTCACCCTGGTTTCTTTCCCAGTTCTGCTCCGGTCTCTCGAATGACAGAGCACAGGAGGAACACATCCCTATGTTATGAAGCTGGGCTCGGGCTCAGGCCTGGTCCACACCACCGGGAGGCCACAGCAGGTCCCCCAGCACAGTGGACAGTACTCACGGGGCATGCAGCAGCGTCCTGGCTTCTGTCTTCCTCATAGAGTTTCCCTCAAGGGCAGGTGCTCTATCTTCCCGTCTGGGCAAAGAGCAAGTGGGTTCCGGGTGGCAGGGGGATCACAGCGGTAGGAACAGCGGGTCCCGGGTGAAGTGGGGAGCTACTGTACTCAGACCTGGGGGGCAGGAGACGTCGATGAGCAGTGCCTGTGTGCAGCAGGAATGCACATAGCACATGCAAGGGGGTACCCGCGCATACATACACACATACGCGTACATGCACACAACCACACCAGTCCCATCACCTTCAGGGCACTATCACATGCACAGCCACAAGTGTGCCTTCTCTGTGACAGTGCCCGAAGCAGAGGTTCCTGATCACGGGTGCATTTGTGCAGAAGAGAAGGCAGGGTCTGAGCTGAAGGCCTCATCCTGGGGGGCAATAGTTGAGCTCTCCTGAATGGAAATCGCTGCCTTTCAGATCTTGCTTTGGGTTGGGGCTAGAGCAAAGAACTCAAACAGCAGCAGCCGCCCCTTGGCCTTCTCGCAGCCCCCTGGAACTCACCTTCCAGTGGAAATGCCGTCAGAGGCCCTGCCTGCCAAAGCGCACCCCACTCTGGGCTCTCACAAGGCAAGTGAGAATCAGGGGTTGATCCTCTCTCACTTCCAGCCTTGTCCTCTAGCTCCGGATGGGCCCACCCAATAACAGAAGGTTTGGGGAGGGAGAAGAGGTGTCCTGCGCTGTGTGTGAGGGACTGTGGTCTACCCTCAGCTGGCTCTACGGATGAGTTGGGGACCGTCCTGGGCTGCCGTCTCGAGTGAGAGCTGGACTGAGTCCCTCATGGGTCACCTTCAGACCTTTCCTTGGTCCATCTGCCCATCAGGCCCCTGTAGTGATTGACACGGAAGCCAGCAGCTGAGTCGACAGCGCCCAGGCTTGAGCCCCTCTCAAAGCTCTCCGCCAGCCCTTTCCAGCTGGATTAGCTTGAACCTCCGTGACAGTCCCCATATTCCCTGTTTCAGGGCCTCCCACTCTACCTCAGCCTCCCCTGACATTTCTAAACTTAAAACCGGTCAAAGGAGCACGTGCTTCCCTTTTCAGGTTGCCCACCGCACCTGAGGTCCTCAGTGGGGAACCCGAGGCCCTCCCCTGGGCTTTCCCTTTCACTGGGGTCCAAGAGTGCCAACCCCCACCCGCCCCGCAATTGCTTTCCTCCTGCCCAGGATGACTGGGGCCACCAGCGCTTTAGTCCTGGGCCCTGGGCTTCCGTTCTGGCCCTGCCCCCACACTGGCTTCTCAGGCTGCTGCTCTGAAAAGGTTCCCAGCATAAGCCACCATGTCGGAGCCCCTTCCCCTGTGCTCCCGGCCGTCCCCAGTCAGCACAGCTTGGGGCCCACACAACACCTGTCTGGCTTCCAAGGCCCAGGGACCAGCCGTGTGGCCTCTACATCTGCCCAGCAAGGCCCAGCTGCAGACTCAGCTAATGTCGCCAATGAGTGAATGGGGCTGAGTGGGCGCCTGCCCCTTGGCTGCTTTGGGAAAATGGCCTGTGGGAACCCGTTCATGCTTATTAGCCAAAGTGTGGAGAGTATCAAGCCGGTGCTCTCTGATGACTCCACCCAGAGCTCACGTATTTGTCAGTCCTCAGACCAAGGCCAAAGAAGCTGCTACTGAGGCAAGCACCGGTGTAGAGCCACCAAGTCACCGTGGGGCACACAGACAGGGCCCCCAACTCCCACCGTGGCAACTTCCCACTGCCATGGTGGGTGCAGAGACAGCCTGCAGAAGCCTCTTGGATCTTAAAGGGAACCAAGACCTGAAGGTCCCAGAGCCCAAGGGTGAAGCAGCAGGAGTGCAGGGTGCAGCCAGGCCCCGGGAAGGGCTGTAGCTGGCCTGTCCATCACTGTGGTGGCCCAATGCAAAGTGTTTCCCAGGGGCAGGCAGGGGACAGAAAACACCCCTTCCACAGTCATAAATCAATAATGGCAGAGCAGGGGGAGGCACTTGGACAAAGAGGGAGAGCAAAGGGTAAAAGAAGGGGGAGGGAAGGGCAGAGAGAGAAGGAGAGTAGGGGGTGAATGATGGGGGTAGTAGAGAACAGGGGTGCAGAGGGAGAGGGAAGGATGGAGCGAGTTTTCAATCTTTCTCTTCCTTTCCTCATGCATCTTTCTCTTCCGGGTCTCAAGCATCTTTCTCTTCCGGGTCTCACGCATGCGTCACACGTGCTTTGCTACTGCACCAACCTGGGGCCCCCAAGGGTTTGCTCAGACTTACAAGGCGGCCTGGTCCCGGGCCTGGTCCTGGTGCCCTCCACCTCCCGGCCGTCTCGATCCACACACCAGCAGTAGCCAGTGCTGCCATGGCACTGGGTGGGCACATACTGCCCGTGCTCGTCACACTCGGGCAGAAACAGCCCAGGTGGCAGGGGCCGCTGTGAGCCGGCCAGCCCAGCCGCACCGAGGATGTGCTCTCGTTCCTGGTGACACCGGGTCTTCTCCGCTTCTACAGGGAGACAAGCAAAGGAGAGAGGGTCAGCTGACCGATGTCCATCAGCATGGCCGTGGCTTCCCAACCCTGCACCCAACTCAAAGGTCCTAAGCCACCTGGTCATCACCGCAGTTTTGGTTTCTTGTTCTTTAACTCTTATTTCATTGCCAAGGTGGTTTATGTTAGTCTTACCAGGAGCAGGAACGAAGAGAGGACCCAAGGGTGGACCCCCAGAGATCCCTGAGCAGCCTCACTGCCACCATCCCACTTGTTTCCATGACACCCTGGGAGGAGCCGCAGCTGCCAACCGCAGTCACCATCACTGCAACAATGACCAGTGGGACCGAGACCCAGCAGCCGCCCCAAGCCACAACTCTGCTCCTGGTCACCGCCCCACACTCAGCGCTGCTGACACCAAGCCCAGACCGGAGGGAGCATTGAGCAGCGACTTGGGTGGCCTTACACGAGTGGCGTCCACGAGCAGGAACAAGGAACAAGAAGGTCATTGCAACCAGCGTTCTGGGAATAGTAAAATTCCCATGTAAGGAATGGACACAGTTTCATCAACTAGGATGACACCAAGGAAGAAGTGTTTGGACGCAGGACTGCCCTAAAGAAAAGTAACCCCAGGAAGCACCTTCACACCGTAGGAGATGGAGAGACTGTGGAGTCTGATGTTGGAGGAGAAAAGGCTGCAGGGGGCAGCAAATGTTATGGGCCCTGATGGAGTCCAGTACAAGGCAGTAAATACGCAGCAGACTGGAACGTTACAGACGAACCGTCACAAATGCCACCCGCATCTCAGCAGTCTCTAACCATCACAGACGCTATCTATATCTCAGCGGTCCTCTCGCAACTGCCAGCAGCATTACCAGAACAGTAAGAGTGGGGGGAAGAACGAGGGCTCGGAGAGTGCCGCCGAAAGCCAGGTCCAGCCGTGCCCACCCTAGCGCAGGTGACGGTTCCCACCTTACTACATGCGGAGCAGCCTGTGGGCGTCCACCACAGTATTCCAACCCTCCTGTACAGGGAGAAGCGATGGAGGGTGCTGACGGCTGGGGAGCAGGAGAACAAGGTGGAGAATAGACAGGCCAGTGAGGCAGAATGTGGATGGAGGTTATAGACCACGCTTCCATGGGCCGCCCTCACCAAGGACAGATAAGATAAGGAGAATCAAGGAGATGAGACCCAAGTTGAGACCCAGGATCAAGCAGCCGCCTCACAGCCGCCTCAGCGCCAGTGCTGCTGTGACTTCAGTTTCCAACGCAGATGCCTGGAGAACTCTAAGCTGCAAGGCGGCAGGGGAGACAAAAGCAGCAGCTCCACCAGCTGAGAATCGTCCACTCCTGAGGCTACACAGGGCTGGACTGCGTAAATGCCGGTTCAGGGTCTTTAACATCATCTGCTGAGTCACCCAACAAGAAGAAACGAATGGAAATCCCAGCAATAAGAAAGGAACAAAAAGACTATTCTTTCCGGGCTCGTTTCTATAGCTCATTGCTAGGAGGTTTCTCTGGTTGTGTCGGGCACCAGAAACCACAAGACGGAGCCAGGGGTCCTCGCCTGAGCGTGAAGCCAGTTCTAGGTGTTGCTTTTGCAACTGCCTTTGACACTGGTGATCGGTTCTCTTCCTTTGGAAGAGGGAGAAGGAGAGGATGCAGCTAACTGGTTTCTTGGGAGAAAAAAAAAAAGAGAGATGAAAAAAAAGTTGGAGCTGAAGCCCTTAAATGCTTGCCTTTTGCCACTGTCCAGATGACCAGATCTATCCACATGGTCTCCAGGGCAGGGGGTTTCAGTGTATTTTACCTAAAGACGCTCTTTTGATAATGACAAGTGTATCATGTGTTGTCTGCTGTATTTTTAGAAAAAAGCGAGTTTTCTAAAAAAGATGTTTTTAGAAAAAAAAAAGAAAAGAAGCCTTTTTATTTTCACCTTTAAAGGTTCTTAAATTGTTTCATATCTGGTCAAGTTGAGATTTTTAAGAACCTCATTTTTAATTTGTAATAACAAGCCTCTTGGATCTTAAAAAGGGGAACCAAGACCTGAAGATCCCAGAGCCCAAGGGTGAAGTTTACAACTTGATTTTTTCAAAAAGTCAATGAACTGTAAGCACTTATTAATAAAGGTCTTAAACAATAACAGTAATCAAAGATGATCTATGTTTCCTGGTCTCTCCTAAGCAACAGTTTTTTTAGTTTTTTTATTTTAATAGAGGGCTGGAGTGCAGGGCAGGAGATACAGCAACACTAGCTTTGCGGCTCCGCAGGCAGCCAACTCGGGAATCCCAGCACTGCACTGGGTCCCCTTGAGCACCAGCAGGGGTCACTCCTGAGCTCAGAGGCAGAAACAGCCCCCTGAGCACCACTTGGGTGTGGCACCGTTCCCTCACCCACATGTCCTGCAAAAACAGACATAAGCCAGACAGAACATTAACCACTTCAAAATGAAGATTAGCTGCATTTAGCAGCATCTCCGAGATGCTGCTGACCACCATCTCATTATTTCCCAAGCATGTTCTCACCTCCGAAGGAAGCACCCAGCTCTTGGTTCCCGGCTTCCTCCCAGTCCAGTAACCACTGAAGTCTGCTCTGTCTCTAGCTCTTGGTTTCCGCTTCCTCCCAGTCTGGTAACCACTGAAGTCTGCTCTGTCTCTAGCTCTTGGTTTCCGCTTCCTCCCAGTCTGGTAACCACTGAAGTCTGCTCTGTCTCTAGTTCTTGGTTCCCGCTTCCTCCCAGTCCGGGAGCCACTGATAACTGTTCAGTCCCTTAGGGCACACCTCTTATGGGCATTCGTATAAACAGAACCACAGACTATGTGACCTTTTCTCCCTGGTTACATTTAATCAGCAGAATTTTGTATGTGTGTGTGCTGGAGAGGGAGTTGGGTCACACCCAGCAGTGCTCAGGGGGCCATATTTGGTTAAACTGAGGTCAGTCACATGCAAGCCAAGTGCCTTATCCCTGTACTATCTCTCCTGCTCCTTCAAAGTCTACCCATGCCGTAATGTGCATTTATACTTCATCTTTTTATGGTTGAGTAATATTCTACCATCTGGCTGCACACTTTGTTGATCTATTCATCAGTTGGTGTACATCACTGAAATATTTGTATGAAATTATGTTTTAAAAAAAGTTGTGGCAAGCTGCTCGTGTAGTATTTGCTATGCCAAATACCAGTAACATTTATATTAGGTCATTCCCTTGACCTAATATAATGGTTTGAGGCTCTTTATGTATCTGGAGCAAGCAGATAGATGCCTTTGGTTCTACTAGCTTGAGACAGGACATATGGAGATATTACTGGTGCCTGCTCTAGCAAATAGATGATTAACGGGATGATAGTGATAGATAGCGATAGTGATGAAAGCCACAGCTGCTGGTGCAATTGGAGAGTGGGGAAGGAGGTTCCAGTGATGGCATCAGGGCCTCACACAGCGAGCTGTGTGTTCTACTACTTGAGTCATATCTTGGTCCTAGAAATGTAATTTAAAGAAACAAATCTACGGGACAGAGTGACAGTATAGCAGGGAGGACATTTGCCTTGCACATGGCTGATCCAGGTTCGATCTCTGGCATCGCATATGGTCCCCAGAGCACTGTTAGGAGCAATTCCTGAGTGCAGAACTAGAATAACCCCTGTGCATTGCCAGGTCTGACCCAATATATATGTAAAATGTGTGTATGTGTGTATATATATGTGTGTGTGTGTGTGTGTGTGTGTGTGTGTGTATACACACACATATATCACTGTCACTGTATCACTGTCTTCCCATTCATCATCGATTTGCTCGAGCGAGCCCCAGTAACATCTCCATATGTCCTGTCTCATGCTAGTAGAGCCCAAGGCATCTGCTTGCTCCAGGAACATAAAGAGCCTCAATCCATTCCGGAATGAGGTCTATAATTGTTACTGGTATTTGGCATATATATCAAATACAACACGGGTAGCTTGCCAGGCTCTGCCATGTATATATATACACATATATATACACACACATATATATATACACATATATACACACATATATATACACATATATGTATATATATGTATATATATATACATTTTAAAAAAATTATAAAACCAAAACTGTAATCTCAAACTTTTTTTTTTTTTGCTTTTTGGGTCACACCCGGCAATGCTCAAGGGTTTCTCCTGGCTCTGCACTCAGGAATTACTCCTGGCAGTGCTCGGGGACCATATGGGATGCCGGGATCGAACCCAAGCCGGCATAGGCGGCTGCGTGCAAGGCAAACGCCCTACCCGCTGGGCCATTGCTCCAACCCCTCGATTCTTAATAACCCACAGAGTCAAAGTCAAAGCTTGGGGAGTCACAGACTATGGAAACCATTTACCAGCATTATGTGTTTCCTCTTACCTGAGCAACTCAAGCATGAGGCTCTTCTCTCTCCATGGGGAACGGCTGAAAAGCTCAGGCAAGGAATAAACAGGATGACAGCCACCTCACGCCTGCCTAGTCCTGCCCACCGCAGGGGACAGGCCAGTGGAAGCATCACCTCGGCTGCATCTGCTGCACTGAGCGAGCACAATATACTGGCAGAACAATTCTGGGTGTGGAGAACAATGCTTCAGCCAAACTGAACTGTGTTTGCTGTACTGATAGCGAGTGCAGTTAATCCTTCAAAACCCAGTTCAGGGTTTTGAAGGAATTGACTTTCTTCAGGAAGCCATCCCAGAAATGGGCCCTGTACTTCAAGACCCTGAGAAACTCAGCGTTTGCTCCGCATTAGTCAGCCATGTGCTAAAACCCTTAGGGAAGTTACTTGTGTGTTTCCCCAACTCTTGTCACTGAGAGAAGTGGCTGCATCTCCTCATCCTTGACTCAGGAAGTACTTTCTGGGGGCCTGGGTGTGTGTGCCCATGGGAATAACCCACAAGGTCTGCCCCAGAGAACCTTCTGGTGTGGCGAGAAGACAGTAAGAAGGGAACACAGTTATAGTTCCGTGAGTGTCTTGGTAAAAGATCCAACAGATACAGCCAAGAGTCTATAGGCTTAGGGAGTTCTTTCTGGTTTACCTTCACAGAAAGACTATACCTTAGTGATGGAGGGTAGGTTTTCACCTACTCTTCCCTGAAAGCAGAGAGTATGTGTGTTTGGCTGTGTTGGACATATGGTCCTTGTCACAGCTATTCCACTCTGCAGCTGTGGCATGAATGAAGCCAAGTTTAATATATAAACAGATGAGTGTTCCAATCATTTAATAAAATAGCCAATGGACCAGATTTGGCCTGTGGGGACGATAGTCAACCCCAACTGTAGGGTATTACTAGTTGGGCTACTGAGAATTATCAATATGAATATGTGCTTCCTTAACACATTAAAACTAACAACACTACCATATCCAACAACAGAATATATGATAATAAATATTGGACAGGATTTTGTGTCTCAAAGTAGTTTTGATTGTTGTCACTTATGGTTATCTTGGTTATATCAACAAAGTTGATTAGCTGGAACCTCTTGGACATAAAGCAGGAAGAACTAATCTCAGTATGGGGCCAGAGCTACAGTGCAGTGGGCTGGGTGCTAGCCCTGCACCCGGATTGATCTCCAGCATCTGATATATAGTTCCCTGAGCAATGCTTAAGAAATGCCTGAGTGCATATCCAGGAGTAAACCCTGAGTACTGTCGAGTGTGACACCCCTCAAGAAAAGGAGAACTAATATCAGTAATATTCTGAGAAATTAGAGGACTATGATAGCAATGTGCAGAGGAAGAACATTAAGTTTGGTACTCAGAGGTTCACATGTGACACAGTCAGGGCTTTCTTAGTGACATGTGTTGCCAATAAATGTTTATAGTACTTTAATCTGTGTAGCCAGTTCTCATGTTCTCCTGCTTAGCATGGCTTCTCCCTTGACTATAAGCAATTAGCATGCCAGAAAAGTGTTTGTTGAATCTGGCAGGGACCTGAGTATTATTTTCTTTTGTCCCAGAGGCTAATATAAAAACAAAACAAAACATACTTGATATAAAAGAGTCAAAGAAAGATACAAACACACTATCTAGATGAGAAAACAAAGCTGTTGGGTTTTTTTTGGGGGTGTGTGGTACTGGCTTGGACCATATTGGCAGCACTTGATGCTAATCCTTATTCTGGGTTTAAGAATGAGGATGCTAATCCTTATTTTCCTGCTAGGGCTCAGGGAACCATAAGGCAAAGCCATTGCCCTAATCTCTGTACCATCTCTCCAACCCCTAAAGTTGTTTTTGTTCCTTGTCAATGTGGAATTTGTTTTATTTCTTCCCCTCTTACAGGGTTTCCACGTAAGCTGACCCATCCATATATACATTACATGCACTGCCCACTAGAACCTATATAATAAGTAACTATGCTCTCTACACCAAGTGAGCCAGAGCTTACATTGGTTCACAGGCTTCCCCAGGCCACTAAGCTAGTGGCTCAGTTTAATTTAGAAGTTGGCTATTTGGATTTCATCCCAATCCCACGTCCTTTACCACCTATATGACTGGTGCTCAGAATGGCTCATGCAGAGTACAGAGGCTATGTCAGCAGTGATGGGGCCCACATTAACGTTTTTTTTTCCGATTTAATTTTATTTTATTATTTCCCCCCCCCCCCCCAAATATTATTATACCACTTTAGACATACAATTGAAAGATGCTCATGTAGAGTTTTGGTTCTACAGTGTTCCAACACCCATCCCTCCACCCAAACCCGTCTCCCATCACCAATGTCCGCACCTCCTCCTCCCCCTCCCACACCTCAACTATTTGGTGGGTTCTGTATGTCAATTCTCTCCTCTTTATCTCCCCTCCCGCCAAACTTTCCTGCTCTTCGTGGAATGCAGTGCATTAAAAGACATCACTGTTTCCACTATTTTAATGGACCTGGGCTCAAACTGGTTTTGCTCTGTTAATCTGGTAGTGAGGCAGTTTCCCAGCGTCTGGACAGCGAAAATGGTGGCTAGTGTGATGGGTGAGTCTCATCCGGCTGCTTCCGGGACCCCCCAGAGGTGGCGGGCCCACTCCCAAAACCCGACTGCCCTCCTGTGGGGGACCCACATTAACTTAACACACAGGGAAAGTATCAGTACCCACTGATTTAGTTTCTTTATAGCAGTGTCTAGTGTCTAGATGAGATATTCTCCTACCACCTAGAAAGTGGGCCTGATGTTCTATATATGATCAACCAAACCAAACTCCTAAATGAGTAGGGATTGTTCCAATGCATGTGGCCTCTAGAGTTTTGTGTTTGTGGGTCTATAGCCAACATACAAAATCTCAAGTGATACATGATATAATATATGATATGATATATGATAATTTATGTGGAACTTGAACTTGATTAAGGAGGGGGTCATCAATTGTGCCTCAGGAAGCAGGTCATAGAGACTGCCTATGAAAACCCTGGTATCAGTGGGTTTCCTGGGATGGCGTCTCAGCCCTCCAGCAGGCCTGCAAGGGGAATTTTCCATGGAGATCCGGTCACTGGGGTGGGAATAAGACGGAGAGACACTTTTTGATCTTATTTCTGGATGATTAGATAATGCAGGCCAAATGCTCCTAATCACTCATTCCGATCTTCACAGAGTAGGAAACAGTTGAAACTGTCCTCCCAGGGGAACAGGAGCTCAGAAAGAGAGAGGAATGAGAAGGAAATGAGAGGAAATGAGAATGAGGAATGAGAAAGAAAATGAAGCAGAGAGATAAGAAAGAAAAAACACATTTTTGGTTTTTGGCTTCTGATTTGCATTTTAGTCTCTTACTTGTCTGCTCTGATAAACTGAATAAATCGCTTTATCGTTGGAGGAACCAGTCTGAGGGACTCTGTTGCAGTGGTTTGCTCCTAGTGAACTTCCATGCACAGACACCTGAGAAAGAGGCCATAAGGGCAGGGAAGAAGGGGACAGTGCCTGAACTCCTCCAGCTTCAATGTGCTGACTTGAAAATTCATTGCAGTAGTTGCCAAGTAAATCCAAGAACTGTCACATTTACAAGGATGGGAACTTACAACCAGATAATGTCAATCTCATACAGTCTTTATCCCATACTCCCAGGGGTTCACTCAGAATACCACCGCCAATAACAATGGCAGTGAGGGGGATGATGAGAAGATTTAGCTACTTAGGAGCTCTCCTCTAGTTCTGTCCAGTATTTAAGCCCACATTACAGAGGGAGAATGCCCCAGGGAGGGGGAGTTGAGCTAGCAAGGAGGAAAGGAGAAAATGGAAAAGTAGAATGACGCCAAGACAGCAGGAAGTGCTGTCTCAGGTCTCATCCTACAACAAGCATCGGAGAGTTTTTCTCACCCACCTAGCCTTGGGGTCATCTCCTGGCACCTACCCTCTCCCTATGAGTGTAAGACTTTTCAATCACTCTGTTCCCAGTTATAATATCTAAAGCCATAAAGTACAGAGAATATCACATTGGTAAATTGTTCCATGACACCAGACCTGACCCCAACAATAAGGCAAATGAAAGTAAAGCTAAATAACTGGAGCTATGTTAACCTAAAAAAAATTTTGCACAGCAAAAGAAAACAGAAACAGAACAAAAAGATGACCAACAGGATGAGGAAGAAATCTGTACCTCATAGCTGATAAGCAATTGATAAGAACCAATTTAGAGGTTATAAGCTTCTGATATGTATGTGTGTGTGTGTGTGTGTGTGTGTGTGGTGTGTAGGCATTTCAGTCTCAGCCAGTGATGCTCAGGGATTATTCCTGGCTCTGCACTCAGGAATTACTCCTGGTGGGCTTGGGGGACCATATGGGATGCCCTGAATGGAACCCAGGTCAGCCATGTGCAACGCAAATGCCCTACCTGCTGTGCTATTGCTCTGGCCCCAACCTGCCGATATTTGCCTGCTAGTTAGCAATTAAGACCCAACTTAAGGCTTTAGCATGCACCCCTTGGCATGCACCCACTCTCAGCACTGCCTGGTCCTACAAGCATTGCTGGGTGCAGCTCTGGAGGTACCCACCCAGCAAGGGTGAGTACTCCCTGGCACCTCACCATCCTCAGACTCTTGTACTGAACTGTGCGGGCACCCAGATCTCCTGAGCACTGTGTGAGAGGACTCCCCAATATACAGATGATTCCATTTTTAAAGGGCAAACAATATGAATAGACCTAACTCCACGGGACATATGGAAGGTTGATTAATGCTATATAAAAATATGCTGCACATCACTGATTATCAAGGAAATATAAACTGAGATCTCAGAAGTGTCTGCTCATACCCATGAGACTGACCTACACCTTAAGAAACAGTATCAGTTACTGCTGGAGAGTGTGTGAAGAAAGAGGCCGACTTCTGTACTGTCAGTGCTGATGGAAACCGATGCAACCACTGACAAATGCTATGGCGCTTCCAAGATAAGGGAGTGCTACCATAGGATCCAGCAATCCCCCAAGCTCTATTTTACAGGAAGGGTCAAATAATACAGAAATCAAAGATTCACTAAATAAAATAGAAGTCTCTTCCAAAGCAAGGAAAGTGTATATATACCAAAATTAGAATCAAAGAAATTTTTTCTTGAAATAAGAGAATCCCTCTGAAATGACACACTGAAAAAGTGCATCATATAACTAAAAATATGAACTCAGAACAACCAACAATCCCGGTGTTAGGAATCAAACCTAGGTCTGCCTCATGCAAATCAAGCACCTTTACCCTGTACTATTTCTAATACTTTTTTTTTAGATAAGCAATATCAGTTTCTCTGTAGGCTGATAGGAATTTTCCAGGAGGCACAAAAGCAAGCTGTGCAGAGACCGACTGCAGGAACGGTGCTCTCTTCTCAGAGAAACAATACACCTGGTACATTAATGTTGACCAGAAATGCATGGTTTTTAATCTTCTTTGCATTTTTTGGTTTATTTGATTTTTGATCATACTCAGCCATACTCTAGGGTTACTCCTGGCTCTGCACTCAGGAATTACTCCTGGCGGTGCTCTGGGAACCATTTTAGATGCCGGGACCGAACCCGGTCTGCCGCATGCAAGGCAAATGCCCTACCCACTGTACTATCGCTCCAGTCCCTTGTTTGCATTTTGATTGAAAGCATTTTGAGTTTTTTGTTGCAACAGTTAAAGCCTAGATTATTCTACCATTAAAAACAGGAGTTTTGGGGGCCGGAGCGATAGCACAGTGGGTAGGGCATTTGCCTTGCAATGCGGCTGACCAGGGTTTGATCCCGTATCCTGTAAGGTCTCCAAGCACTGCCAGCAGTAATTCCTGAGAGAGAAGCCAGGAGTAACCTCTGAGCATCGACAGGTATGACACAAAAAGAAAAAAAAAAAATAAAATTAAAACAGGAGGTTTTGGAAATATTCCTTCTACAAAGAGGTTTACCCAATTTTGAGAAAATTTGCTATAGAAAGTTCCTTTATGGAAAGAGTCCCAGGAACTTGATTTCAAATATAAGAAATCGGGTTGAGAGAGAACTCAAGGGCTACCAGAAGGCATGCTGTGCATGCAGGAGGCCTGGGTCTGATTCCCTGCACGACATGGTTTCCTGAGCACCACCGAAACGAGCACCCAGCCAGGGGTGGCCCCAACTAAAGAAAAAAGATGTAAAAATGAGAAGCCACCGAGAGGCATGAGTTGAGCTGCTTGCCTTGCCTGACTCAGTCCCTGGGCCACATCTGCTCCCCAGAGCACCTCCAGGAGTGACCCTGAGCAAGAGCCAGGAATAAGCTCTGAGCACAGTTGGTTGTGGCCCAAACCACATGCCCCGGCCCCCCCACTAAAAAAATCAGGACTGTATTTTTTTATTCATAAAACAAAGGGAAAATTTTTTTGCGCCCCGGCCCAATCACATAATTTTAAGGCCCTTTCTAGCTCTAATTGTGAAGTTCAAGTTTTCTAACAAAGGGTGTGTTTGAAGCAAAGTGTAAGCTAACACAAACAATGGACACAAACCGACAAAAGTGCATGTGTAAAGTGTTCCTGTTTGCTTTACGCTATGCTATCCAAAATGTTTTCCCAGCAGCCCTACTTTCTGAACTCCTTAATTCTCTCTCTCTAAAGACGCCTGTCTTTAGAGGATCAAGATGTAGAAACTTGGGACTGATGCCAAGTATAAAGAGACACAATTAAACACCCTTACACGGGTATTTGCCCCAAAGGACCAGGCTTTACACCTCTTTGGGTCACACCCGCAATGCACAGAGGTTACTCCTGGCTCTGCACTCAGGAATTACTCCTGGCGGTGCTCGGGGACCATATGGGATGCCAGGGATTGAACTGGTTGGCTACATGCAAGGCAAATGCCCTACCCACTGTGCTATGGCCCGCCCCCAGGCTTTCTTTTTTAATTGGTTGAGGTTATTCTGCATTTTGTTTTATAAATGGTGTGACGCCAGTGAAAAGTTCTGTATATTTTAGGGGCAGACAGAAGAATGGTTTCATGAACCTCTTCAAACACAGTCACAACTCCTTGTTCATTGGCCTCTCTCTGCTCTTGGATCCTCCTTTCTCTATCTCACCTGGTAACCTCAGTTCTGCATGTGAAATTCAAGGACTGGGGCCCCAAAGGTGATTTACAGCCAACTGGGCTGGCAGCTTCCTCTCAAAAAACCCAAGCACTGAAACAAACCCAAATGGTGAAATAGTCATTTCCATCGTTATGGAAATGTTTCTGGTGACACAGGTATATTTGGTCAGCATCATTAAACATAGCAGCAAGACTGGCCGACTCCAGTCTGAAATATCAAGTATTTCTTTATTTCAGGACAGAAAACCATGTGGTTTAGAGGGCTGAACCCAGAATGGAGGCCATCTGGCAGGTTCTTCATTTTAGTTCTTACTGCTTATAGGTTATGTCTCTATATTTTAAGTTTCAGCATCCACTGTATTAATGGAGGCAAAAACAAGTATTTGGCAGTGCCTGAAACCCAATTATTAACAACTCTATAAACCACAGTGTTTAGATAAAAAAAATTTTTTTTCAAAAAGGATGGGTGCAAGAGATAGCACAGAGGTGAAGACTCTTGGCCTTGCATGCCGCTGACCCAGGGATGACCCCATTTCTGTATATGGTCCCATGGACAGGGCATCATCTCTGATAATCAGGATCTATCAGGATGGTCCCTGAGCACAAAACAGGAATAAGTTCTGAGCACTGATGGGGGAGGGGGGGGGGGGGGGGGCTGGAGTGTCCCCTCCCGGCCCAGTGATTTGTGATCGGACATGGAAGAGTTTCAGTTCGTGCCTGTTTCTAATCTGAGGCCGCCACACAGCACGGGAGAACCTCTATCCTGGGAGTGATAAAGAACTTTGATAACAATAACTCTCGTGATTCACAAGATTCCCCCCCCCCAGTCTCAGGTCAAGGGCAGTTCAAGAAGAGACATGGGATAACAAGCAGAGTCTCAAATGTGGCTGGGGAAGCTGGAACTCGGCTCTCCCCAGGTTCAGCTGACCATGGGGCTCCCAGGAGGACAGATGGGTTTTGGGAGTGGGCCCATCACCTCTGGGGGGTCCCGGAAGCAGCCGGATGAGACTCGCCCACCACAGTAGCTGCCACCTTCACTGTCCAGATGCTGACCATGAGGTCCATCAAACTAGTGGAAACAGTTATGTCCTTTAATGTACTGCATTCTACGATGTGTAGGAAAGTTAGGCAGGAGGGAGAGATAGAGAGGAGAGAGGAGACATACAGAACCCACCAAGTAGTTGAGGTGGGTGGGGGGGGGAGGTGGGGACATTGGTGATGGGAGATGGGTTCGGGTGGAGGGATGGGGGTTGGAACACTATAGAACCATAACTCTACATGAGCATCTTGCAACTGTATGTCTAAAATGGTGTAATAAAATTTGAAAAATAAAAAGAAGAAACACGGTCCATGTTCGGCAGGTAATTCAGACAACTCTGTGGCGTCCTCACCTGTACGGCCCCCAACTGCTGGCCTTCACCCCATCCCCATCCACCCCACCCAAACTTTACTCCCCTGACTCAGAATCATGTGATAACTGGCTCTATGCATCAAATGAACCACTGGGTGGCCAGACATTTGATCAAATATTATTCTGGGCATTTCAATTAGGTTATTTTTAAATGAGATAAACTTTCTTGTTCCCCCATTTTTATTGAGGCACTGTGATTTATAATACTGTTATTGATTGAGTTTTATGTATACAATAGCCCGATACATCACACTCTCCACCAGAGTGTCCACCTGCTTGCCTCCAACGTCCCAAGGACCCTCCCACCCACCACACTCCCCGCTCCTTCCTAGGTAAGCGCAGTTCTGTGGACCCACTCTCTGGCTATTTATTTTCCCTCACTATGTATTTTTTTATCCCACATTTGAGAGCAATCATTCTGTACCTATCTGTCTCCTCAGACTCCATGCTGCCCCACATTTGAGAGTGGTCATTCTCTATCTGTCTACTCTCCTCAGACTCTCCCAGACTTCAGCCACGACCCACATTTGAGAGTGGTCATTCTCTATCTGTCTACTCTCCTCAGACTCTCCTCAGACTTCATCCACATGACCCATATTTGAGAGTGGTCATTCTCTCTCCTCTCTCTCCTCAGCCTTCACTTGCGTGGACCCACACTTGAGAGCCATCATTCTCTGTCTCTTCAGCCTTCACCCACATGATGCCCTGTAGTTCCAGCCACATAGTGGCAACTGCATGGTACCAAGAAGATTGACTTTAACCTCACAGGCTGAATATAGCACATTGCTTGCCTTATGCAGATCTTTATCCAATCAGTGGAAGGCTATTATAGAGCAAAAGGTGATTCTTTCCAGGTAAGAGAATTCTTCCTTCCTGAAAACCTATGAACGGAACATTTGTTTTTTCCCGACTTTCAGATACAAAATAGAAATACTAATTCTCCTGGGACTTGCCTGCCATCATATGACATGAGCCAAGTCCACATAATAACTCTCTTTATCTATGGTCCGTGGGTTGTGTTTCCTTGGAGACCCTGACGAGTACAGATCAGCATCATTATGGTCTCCTGTGTGGCTCCCCCTAGAGTCATTTGCAAATCCTGTCTGGCTCAGTGCTGCTACTGGTACTCTGTTCTCCTACCTCCATGGCCCTTAAGACTCTATGGAGCCTCCCACACCCCCACCTTACCCCCTAACCTGACCCACGCCCTCACTCCAAACCCGAAGAGGTAGCAAGACCCACAGCCCCACCCTTACCTCCAGGCACGCAGCGGAAGCCATCGCCCTGATAGCCAGGTTTGCACTGGCACATGAAGGAGCCCGGCGTGTTGTAGCAGAAGGCATCAGGGTGGCACCGGCCCAACTGGCATTCATCCACATCTGCAAGACAGCCACCAGGTCCCAGGACAGTGAGGCTACTTCCGGGCTTCAGAGTTATGCAATCACTTACGCCTGTTGTGCAACTCTGTGGGATCCACTTTTTGTGGTGGGACCCTGTGATTTGGAACTCACAAAAGATCGAACACTGAAGCCCTGATTTTTATCAAGGGCATTTACCACAGATGTCCAGTACTGTCTTAATGGAAAACAAATCAAGCTTGTGAAAGGAAAACAGAGAAAATCTGTTTTACATTATAAAATGATCCTTCCTGTCATAAATTGAGAGCTTCAAAAAATTGAAAGTTTGGAGACAGATTAACAGCTTGATAGCAAAACCTCAGAGACAAGAGAAAATTCACATGTGGAACACAAGGGGCCATAACTCAAATTTATTATCCATCCTAGGAAGCTTCAACTTTTCAGAAATACTCTGCTATAATTTTGAGTAATTTTGCAACTTAAAGAACCAGGTCAATGGATTCCCAGTTATCTTATCTAAAATTATCTTGAGAGTACTGAGGCTCATCTCAGATTTAAAGGAGTTCTGTGGAATGACTTATAGAGAGTACACCATTTATTTCACTTATTGAACAATTATTATTCAATAGTTATACATTTGTAATTATTTAATAAGTGAATAATTATGAATTCACTCATATATTCGGTTTATTGACCTTCAGAGTGAGCAGAACATTAGAGTAGCCAGAGGAATTTCTATACTAAGAGTTAAATAAAAGGCTGGACTCCCTGTGTGCAGATGATCCTCATCAAAGGCAGATAATCTCCCACTTCCTAGACAACAGGTGTTTACTGTCTAAACGCACAAGTCACTCAGATAAGATAAGGAGGAAAAAGCCAAGCATATTCCTCCTTCCAATGAGACAGCCCCACAAAGAAAATCTTAGTTCAAACCATCAGAGACAGAGAAACCAGCCCCCTAGCCCAACAGATCTGAGTCTTCTGGTGAGTGGTAGGTGACAGGTGGTAAGAGCCACCGAGGAACATTTCCCGGTCACAGAGAGACAAACGACAGCTCCATCGCATACCTTGGCAGGCTCGGCCATCCCCGGTGAAGCCAGGCAGACAGGAGCAGGAGTAGGAGGAGCCGTGAGTGTAGATGCACTGGGCCCGCTGCGGAATGTCACAGTCGTGGAGACCAGCTGTGCAGTAGTTGATGGGGCGCTGGTGCTCAACAGCTTCAAATAAAGGAATGACACAGTGTTTGGAACGAAGTCCCTAAGTGCCCTCTGAATCTCCCTCTACACTGCAGGCCGGTCTGCTGGACAGGGAGGGGCCTGTGCTGGACCACTGTGCCCAGACCTCTCAGGTTTCTCCCGGGCTGGCAGCCTGGAGCTCCTTCTGTATCTCCATAGAATTCTGCTTCTGAGGAGTCGTCACAGATTCCCACAGGCTGGCTTTCAAGCTCAGTTCTACCCCAGGCCTCTGTCTCACACACATCTTTATCATCCACTTCCTGTTCATCTGGACTCATGTTAAGGTGAAAGATACTTCCTATGGCAACTTTGTCATGGTGAGCTGAGAGCTAACGAACACTTTTGCTTCCTACCTTTGACTGTGACTACTGGGCAGAGGCAACATTCACTCCAAAGGCCAAAGTCAGTCTCTTCCCATAGAGGAAGGAGAACAGACTTTTCCAAGGCAGTGACCTAGGCATGGCAGAAAGACTCTGGGTTCCTTTTTGGAGATATGCAGGAAGTTTTTGGAACAGGAAGTCCTGAGTTTGAACCTGATATATAGGTTCACTCACCCAGGTTGTGGTCAATCGTGTAATCTCCCCAAGTCTCCAGCTCTTCCTAAGAGGAGCTGGAGTGACTGCCGGTATCCCAAGCACAAGAAGGATGAACAGAGGAGAATCCCTTTCTAAAAGGGTCCACGGTTAAATCTCATAGGATGAGGGACCAAGAAGCAGGTGACTGACATAGAGACCAACCAACAGTGTTGTGACCTCAAGACAGAAATCAAGGACTGAATTTAGGGGTCACTTCAATAGCTGCTAAGAGTACTCTCAGGTTCCTCTGACTTCTGAGGGTAAAGCCCTGAGACTCAGGACAGAGCCTAGTCCTTGATATCTCATAATGGGGCCATTCCTTCCTTCCTTCCTTCCTATCACTGTCACTGTATCACTATCTTCCCGTTCATCATCGATTGGCTCGAGCGGGCACCAGTAACATCTCCATATGTCCTGCCTCATGCTAATAGAACCCAAGGGCACCTGCTTGTTCCAGGAACATAAAGAGGCCTCAAACCATTCCATCAGGTCATGGGAATGAGGTCTAAAATTGTTACTGGTATTTGGCATATCAAATACGACACGGGTAGCTTGCCAGGCTCTGCCGTGTAGGTAGCATATTCTATTCCTTCCTATAGTCTTTAGATTATTCCAGATGCTGGGATTCCCAATCTTTTCCTCTGTGAGTCTTCCCAACACTAATTCCAGTTTATCTACCTCAAGGGTTGGGACGGAGAGGGAGAAAGGATTAGATCTCAGCACCATCAGGTAAAGAGGAAGATGCAAAGGTCTCTGCCAAGGGCCAAGGGAAACGGTAAAGTGGGTGGAGCCCTTGCTTCACATGTAGCTCACCCAGGTTCAATCCCGGCATTCCTATGGTCTCATGAGCCCTCCAGGTGTGATCCCAGAGAACAGAACCAGGAGGTACCCCTGAGTACTGTTGGGTGTAGCCCAAAACAAAAAACAAAATAAAAAAAAATAAGTCTCTGCTAAAAGAGAGGTTAGGAAACTTCTAAAGAATGGAATCCAGTCTTCACTGGCTTAGATCAAGGGTGAAGTTTAGAGCATTAAGCCCGGGAGAAGGGCCCAGGGTGCATGCATATGCAGGGATTGGAGGTCATTACTTTTTTAGGGGAGGGTTAGGTCCACACCCAGCAGTTCTCTGGGATTACTCCTGGCTCTGGCTCAGGGGTCATTCTAGGCGGTGCTCTGGGGACCTTATGCAGCGCAAAGGATCAAACCAGGGTTGGCCAAGTGCAAGACAAATGCCTAATTCCCTGTACTCTCTCTCCTGCCAAAGATGCCAAAGTCTGCTCCCCATGCATGGGGGAGGAGAGGGAGTTTGGACCACACCCGGCGGTGAAAATCAGCTCTTATTCCTGGTCTGTGCTCAGGGATCACTCTTGGCACTGCTCAGGAAGGTTGGCAGGGGCTAAACCTGGGTCAGCAGCATGAGAGCAAGCACTCTACCCCGGTATTGTTCCACTGAGCCCTCATTCAATGAGTAAGTTTAACACTAGAATGTCAGTGACTCCACCCCTCTGAGAGGGAAACCACTGCCCTTTCCCACCTGCGGGGGCGGGGGGGGCCGGGGGGGGGGGGAGTTGGAGGCGGGGCATGAGCAGCTGCATTTCCTCCAGGGTCCTGGTTCCTGCAACAGGAACCCGCAAGCTTGTATGGCGGTAAACTGTGGGAAGGAACGAAGTCATCGCTTTATTTGTTTATAATTTTAATTTTATTTTTGTGTTTCCTAAGCAGTGCTCAAGGGTCTCCAGGGTTGCGCCAGGCAGTACTCTGCTAACCAGGCAAAATGGTGCAGTACCTGGCTCCAGCAGTGTGGTGCTGCTTGGTTACTCCCCCAGTGGTGCTGGGGAGAGTCAGAATAGATGCCAGGGTTCAGTGTGGACATGCGCCCCTTAGCCATTGATCTCCCCAGCCTGGGGCGCATTTCAGTCATTCATTCATTCATTCATTCATTCATTCATTCATTTTTGCTTTTGGGGTCACACCTGGTGATGCTCAGGGTTACTCCTGGCTCTGCACTCAGGAATTACATCTGGTGGTGCTCGGGGACCCTATGGGATGTCGGAGATCGAACCCGGTTGGCCGTGGAGCAAGGCAATCGCCCTACTTGCTATACTATCGCCCCCCCCGGGTGGACATTTTAGAAAGGGGAAATAATTGGGTTCAAACTGAAAATGGAAAAATTAAGAAAAATTAAATAGTAGGGTGAAGTTTCACTTTTCTGGTTCCACCCCTGTGAGAAGAACCCTGAGAAGGACCCTGAGCTGAAATGAGCTGAGCAGGGTGGTGGGGCTGGGTGCTGTGGAGAGGAAGGAAGGAGATGCCTGAGGCCAGGATAAACCAAGAGAAGTGAGAAAAGGGCAGAGAAGAAGGACTGGAGCGATCGTGCAAGTAAGGTACTTGCCTCGCGCACAACCAACCCTTGTTCGATCTCCAGCATGGCCAGGAATGATCCCTGAGCACTATGTATGCCTTGCGCATAGCAGGGTATAGCCCCCTCCCCACAAAAAAGAAAAAGAGTGAAGAGCCAAGAAGGATGGAAAAACAAAACTTCTTTAGGCAGAGCACATGGAAACCTCACCCTGCCCTGCCTCAGTGGGACATACTGATCTGCGGGTGAGCTTCACACCCACTCGTGAGTAACAGCATCCTTTATGCAAACAAAACCGTCATAAGAATTTGGTAGCTAAGAAATGAAAAAGACGAGAGATGTGGCTCAGGTAACAGAGCACATGTTTTGCATGTGTGAGGTGCTGGGGGTCTATCCCAGCACTGCTACCCTGTGTGTGTGTGGGGGGGGGGAGAGGAGGAAGAAGAAGAGGAGGAGGAGGAAGAGGAGGAGAGTGTAGAGTTTGGGCCACCCATGACTTCCTTGTGACATGGACAGCTCAGAGGACACCCAAGGAACATAATGAACCCAGGATCCGACATAATTGCAGGTTTTAGACAAGGAACTCAGAGCCAGAGATTTTGAGTGTCAGTCCATGTCCAGGAGGAGATCTTGGCACCCCAGCAGCTCTGCACTCTCTCCTGGCCCCTTGGGTGAGTGTGGCCGTGAGAAATGGCAGCATCCAGAGAGCCAGGACATCCCCACTGCAACACAGCTGCACCACTCAAGAGACAGCACAGCTGTCCCACCCAAGGCTTAAAGGTTCCACTACCCCCAACTTGAGTCGAAATGCAAATGCACTGACCCCAACTTGAGTCGAAATGCAGAATGCAAATATTTTTATTGGTGTGGCCAACAAAAATAAACTTTTGAATCTGTTCAAAAAAAGAGAAAGGCAGGCCAATGACACAAATTGTTGTTTTCTATTAAAAAGAAGAAAAAAAAGTTAGACTTTAGAAGAGCTGGAAGTTTCAGTTCCGCAGCAGGGATGGGCCTCTCTGGATTCACAGATGTTTGGGTCACACTCAAAATATGAGAACTGCCTGTTCCCTCCACCCCTCACCCTGGGACCACGGCAGCCTCATCAGAGCTTCAAGACAACAAAGAGAAAACAACCTAGGGGTTAGTAAATAGCTAGTTAGGAGGGGCAAGGAGTGAGTTCACTGAAGGAGCCAAATAGGGGAAACTTTCCCTTCAAGTTGGGGAAAAGCTCCATGGGCCCTGAGACCTGGAAACTTAAAACTGAACTTAAAGTTTCAGGGACCAACAAGTTCAGATATAGGAATAGTAAAGGAGCGCCCGCCCCCCCCCCCCAAATGGAGGATTAGGGAGATAGAGCAGGAAGTAAGTCACTTGCACTGGACATGGCCCTAGAGCCAATCCCTGGCACCACCTACGATGCTGTGTATATCACCAGGGGTCACTCCTGAGCATAAAGCTGGAAATAGCCCCTGGGAGCCACTGGGTGTGGCCCAAACCCCTCCTCTCAAAAAAAAAAAGAGAGAGAGAGAGAAATGGAAATAATCTGGCTTTGTGTGGTTGCCCCAGGATCATCGTGATCCCAAATCTTCTTCATTACCTTGAGTCTAATGATCCTAATTCATAGTCTCACCTGGCTTACTTTGATAAAGCAAAGACATTGTGCCATTACCTATGTCTCCTAAAATTGAACCCCTGAACAGAAAGGTGCCAAGGGGAACTGTAAATGTAAATTGAATAAAGAATTCAACCCGAGAACGGGATCCTTCAACATCAAACCCAATGCCACTAATTATAAGGAGAAACAGTCTAACTGTTTTAATGACTATTCAAAGGGCAATAAAAATAATCAAGGAGTTTTTAAAAGTAGGGAAGTAAACGCAAAAGGTTATAACAGGTGAGATGATGCTGGTACTAGCAGAGACAAGCATCCTGCTTATTCCTTGTACATGTGGTGCTCTGGGTAGTTGGTGGGAAGGAATAAAGTTTGATTTATCTTTGGAAACTGCCCTGCCCAACTCCAGAACCTGCCACCTTCCATCGCGGCCAACACCTGGGGCAGTTAAGACCTATTCTGCAAGCACATTGTCATACCCCCACAGAAATAACTGAATGAAGCATCACTACAGAACTTACCCGTGCACACTCCCGATTCTGAAAACTGATAGCCCTCGACACATTCACAGCGGAAGGTTCCAGGGTGATTATTGCAGACTGCATGACTCCCGCACACTGAGGGCTGCTCAGAGCACTCATCGATATCTGCAGGAGGGGTTAAAAAAAACAGACCTTCAAAACCTCTCCAAATATTGCAATACAGCATAAAAGAGAAGGCATCGTGCCTTTGACCAGAACAGTCTTAGAGCAATTTTTCAATATTCCCAAGTACTGTTAGATCAGATTCTTCCTCTTTGGTGGTGGTGGTGGTGGTGGTGGTGGTGGTGGTGGTGGTGTGTGTGTGTGTGTGTGTGTGTGTGTGTGTGTGTGTGTGTGTGTGTGTGTGTGTGTGTGTGTAAAGGTGAGTGTGTTTCACTCCCTGGAGCTGCTGTGAGTCTGGGCCCCTAATTCGTAGTAACTGCTGGAGTTGTGCGACGAGTCCTGATTCTGTTGGCACTTAAATGTTTGTTTGGGGGATCTGGAGGATATGCAGGGGTTAAGGCACGTGCCTGGCACTAAGCAGCTCTGGTGCCCATCCTAGGTTCCCAGGTGATCTCTGGCACAGAGCTGGAGGAAGGCGAAGCACAGCCAGTGTGAACCCCAAATAAATAAATGCACAGTATTGATTAAAATCCTGTCTTTCTCCAGTTGTAATCACAACCAAAAGTTGCATCATTTTAATTAATTTTTTTTTATTTTTTGAATTATCAAGCGCTTAATGAACTGAAAAAGGAAGTCTTTATTACATATACTCACATTGTAAAAGTAACCAGAGGGTGGTGCCCTCTCATATGGACAGGGAATAAAAACTTATGCTTTAGAATGGACAATAGTTAGGTTCAAATCCTATTTTCTGTAATTAGCAGTGAGTGGTCTTGTCTTTTTTTTTAATTTTTTGCTTTTTTTGGGCCATACCCGCGACGCTCAGGGGTTACTCCTGGTTCTGCACTCAGGAACCACTCCTGGTGGTGCTCAGGAGACCATATGGGATGCCGGGAATCGAACCCGGGAAGGCAAAGGGCCGGCCGCGTGCAAGGCAAATGCCCTACCACTGGGCTATATCCAGTGAGTGGTCTTAGGCAGGATAAATTTCTTCTCTCTCAGTCTCAGTTTCCCGCTGGTGAATGAACTAATACTAGTAAGCAACTTTACTCATCTTAAAGGGTTCTGTCTCCTGTGGATTACAGGAAATAGATAGAGGCCCGAGAAAGACAGCTATTCTTGTAATTATAGGGATTCCTCCCACACTACTAGTCTGGAGGCACATTCTAGAATAGAAGCCTCAGGTGGCCACCAGCCACCAGGAACCAATCTGTGGCGAAAAGGCTGATTGGCTCAAAGAAGAAACCGAGACAACCTGTGATTGGTGTCCACTGATGACAAATGAAGTTACAACTGAGATGTATGCAAGGAAGATTTCAGTATTCCTCTCCCACTCTTTGTATACACACACCACACACACACACACACACACACACACACACAAAATCTCTCACACCTAGAAGCCAAGCCTCAGATGTCACCAACAATCTCTTTACAGATGAACGTGTTGTTGGTTTATTTACAACACTACACCAGAAATGCCTTGAGGTGTTCCAGGTGTGGCTGGGGTGCCCGGCTGCATTGGAAGGTGGTAGACAGGAGACAGGCTTGTCTATGCCCAGGGCTCTGCTTCGTGGGCCCTGGATGGTTGATGGTCTGACATAGAAAAAGACTGGGCCCCCTGGGGTGAACCCAGAGCCACGGCAGAGCCTGGCAAACTACCGTGGTGTATTCGATATGCCTAAAACAGTAACAATAATGGACCTCAATCCCAATGAATGGAGACATTACTGGTACCCGCTCAAGCAAATCAATGAACAATGGGAAGACAAGTGATAAGTGACAAGTGACACCAGAAATGCATTTTGTGATATAGTTTGACCTATATCCTGGCAAAAACCCTGAGTGGGAAGGTTTTCAGCTTGTAGAAAATATCCTGCAATCCACATTTCTGTGAAATGTTGAGGACAGAAGACACCATCGGAGACTGCTCCAGCCTAGCTGAAAGGCTATAGAATAAACCCTCCCCGGACAGCTGCTTCTATGGCCAGAAGACGGAGCATGGGGACACTCAGCAAGTGGTGGGCTTTTCTCTACCAGCTGCTGCTCCAACATCATAGAAGGAAAAGGTCGTTGCTTGTCTGCAAGATAATGCTCAGGGGGCCAGACCGATAGTCCAGTGGGTAGGGCGTTTGACTTGCACGAGGCCGGCCTGTGACGGCCTGGGTTTGATCCCGGCATCCCATATGGTCCCCTGAGCACCGCCAGGAGTAATTCCCTGAGCGCAGAGCCAGGAGAAACCCCTGAGCATTGCCGGGTGTGACCCAAAAAGAAAAAAAAAAAGACAATGCTCAGAGGACACTCCTCACAGATGTCTGAACACATTATCCAGCCTGCAAAACTCCACAGTTTAGACTCAACTGCCAAAGTGCCCAGAGCAACATTTTCAATCAAAGGAACAAATAAAACCATCAGAGGAACTTTTCCAAGCTCCATTTCCCAGTGAGAGATCTGCAGACAGGGGAACGATGTGTTTCAACCATTTTCTTAGGCTGACTAGTCGGTTTTGTGCCCTTCATGTCTTATCTGGAAAACCAGACACTGGCACACAGGATCCAGAGCTGTAGGGAAAGGAGAGTCCTGGGAACAGCTTTACCCTCCCTGCAGGTTTCAACATGTCACCCAAGCTCAATGGTCCTTTATTTATTTATTTATTCATTTATTTATTCGTTTATTTATTCAATCATTTATTCAATCAATCATATCTATCCATCTATCTATCTATCTATCCATCTATCTATCCATCTATCTATATCTATTCATTTATTCATTTTTTTATTTATTTATTTGCTTTTTGGGTCACACCTGGCAACGCTCAGGGGCTACTCCTGGCTCTGCACTCAGGAATTACTCCTGGCGGTGCTCGGGGACCATATGGGATGCCGGGGATCGAACCCGGGCCGGCACGGGCCGGCCACGTGCAAGGCAAACGCCCCTACCCGCTGGGCTATCGCTCCGGCCCCTCAATGGTCCTTTAGCTTTAGAACAAGACTCTAGCAACTTCTCCGCTAATGCTTCACAGTGGTTGCGGTTGAGAAACTTTTTTTTCCAGCATGGTTCCAAAAGACTTTTACTAATTCAATAATAAAACAAGCTCTGTCAGTACAATCCAAAATAATGGGATTCCCCAGACCTCTAGATTTTGGTCAGAACTTAAACCATGCACTTGGTCCAAGTCTCCCACAAAAGTGCGGTTGAGAAACTCTTTCTTATCGAATATTGAACCTCAATCCCTCTTCTATAAATGGAGACTTTAGTAAAAATAAAGAATGAATGCTATGTCTTGTAAATATCACAATATCTACTTGAAGATGTTTGTTCTTATTACTCAACATCTGGCCCATCTCTTCTCCGCAAAGATTCTTTCACCTAAGCCAATTTCTAATCCAATGGGGAAATGCTAGCGGAATTCTGTAATCACTGCTTTATTTCCAACTTCTCTTTTAAGAGTGGCTACTTTCTATTTATTTTTAACAACTCTTAAGTTTCTCCAATTTGCCCCTCTTATAAAGGTCAGGTGTCTGAAAAGAGTTTCGTGACTGATTTGTTAAATGTCTTGTATGTGCTCCAAGTACTCAAGGAGATATTAGGCAAAGCTATCTCTATAGACTTCCGCCGAGAAATACTCAGAAGCCATCCCACCAGGCAAAAGCACCCAGGGATTCAACTAGAGATCTCCACGTCAATTTGGTGAATCACTGTACTGTCTCTCTCCAACCCCAGCTTGATTTTGAATGTCATCTATTACGTCATACTGAATTACACAGATGCAGCCTCATTCTCTTCTTTCCAGGTCAAACCCAGAAATACATGAATTGATCTGCTTAATGCAATTTCCTACCCATAGCCAGATGTCTTAATGCACGTCCCTAAGAGGCATACCCTCATGACCCAGAATATAAAAAACTAGCCTTCCTGAGAACATACCCACATCCTATGGCGCTATCTGCCTGGATGAGTACTCATTACAGGACAAAAGCATGTCTGGGCACGGTCACCCATCTTCTAGCTGAGATCGGAGGGTTTTCTCTGGTAGTAAAAAAAACCAGACATGTGGCTTGTCATGCCTTGTGAGATGAAGAGTCCCTAAGACAGTCTTAAACACCAAGAGTGAAACTAGTCAGAGGATCATAGCTTCGGCAGCAAGAGGCTGGGGCAGCTCCATGCTTGACTAACACTCTGTTGGCTTGTGAATCTGTAACAGGACTACAGCAAGACTAAGAGAGTATATGTTCTCACTGGAGAAATGAAGAATCTCATCACCCTCTTCGTGGTCCTGGGAGGGCTCTGTTCTCTCTCTCTCTCTCTCTCTCTCTCTCTTTCTATCTCTCTCATACATACATACATACACACAGACACACACACACACATAATCTTGCTCCTTCAAACTGGCATGAGCCAACTCAGCTACTTAAAACTGTTAGGAAATGTAGGGTCAGGAAGATGGCTGAAATGATGGATGTGTGCTTTGCATGTGGATCCCAGGGTCTGAGCACATGGTCCCCTAAACTCTGAACAATACACTGACAATAGTCCCTGAGCACCACAAAGTGAGCCTCTCAACATCGCATCAAAGAAAAAAGGTTGTTGGGAAATGCTAGTAATTCTGATCAGAGGTGAACAGATATCATGGCCCGTTCCCAGTGGAATGTTACAAGGACAGGAAATTTCAGATTGGAACTTACCTCACAGCCAACTTTATCAGCAAGCTGGTTAAACAATCATACAATGGTTTCTGTAAGCTCAAGCCCCTGCTCTGACATTATAAGTACCTCATATACAGCTTCACTCTGAAAGAAAGCAACACCCAGTATCTGCTAATCTTCCTGTTAAAATCAGCCCAGAAATCAGTCACTGCAGGTGTGATGGGATTCCAGATTGGAGGCATTGTTCTCAAATTCCAAGGCTGCTGAGCTCACTGCCATACTCTTATATCCTAGTCTTTCAAGGGCATTGCTCACCCTTCTGGCCAGATCCACAAGTGCACATGAGTCCTTTCACTCCAGCATTGACTGTGCTTGTTAGTGAGCTCACCGCTGCAAATTCAGGTAACATCTGCTCCTTAAACAACCAGTGCATGAAATACTCGGCATTCTGTATACTCAGGGTTGATTCCGAAGGCAACTTGGTAGTGGGCTGAAATTTAGTGCCAGTCGTGTCTACTGTCTACACTTTCCTGGACTTGGGGATGCACTTCCTCCCCCTCCCATCTCCCTGTTCTTCAGAAGGCTGGATGGTCGCACCATGAACTGCCTCAGACCCCAATGTAATCTCATCCACAGACCGAGATCAGAGAATCATATAAATCTCAAAAGAAACCAGTAAGTGTCAGAAATGCTCCCAGTCCTCCCCCGTACCACACATAACACAGCGCCCCACCCCCCCCCCCGAGGGGGACAGGTTTGGGTCTGTCCTGTCCCAACAGAGCCCCAGCAGCCAGAAAATCCCCATAGTCCGCAATCGCCACCATGCTCAAGGCTAAACTCCACCTCTCGGATGAGCGCCACCCATGAGTTAACCTACTGAAAAACTCAGGTATGTGGGGTTTTGCAACTGCATTCTTCAGGCTGTGAACGTGAAGTTGGGGATGGGTTCCCTCTCCTCATGAAGGCCTAGCGGTCAAGCTCAGACCCTAAAGGACACCACCCAGTTATAAATTTAACTCCAACTTTATCACCCAGTTACAATCTTTGGAATTACTGTAGTGACATCTAAAATTCTAGTATATGGGCATGCCAAGTACCATACCACATTTAATAGATGTAAGAATAAGGCCCTCAATAAAAATATATATAGTCACAATGCCTATCCTATAGCAACATATTGGTAATTTCTTATACAAAGAGTTTGATGCATGTCCTTTCTGCACATCTATGTGCCTATGGCTCCATTGTGAGATTGAACAATCCTCATTAACTTTCTTCTAAGAAAACATTTCTTGACCATATTTATCAAATTAGCTATAACAAGCAATATAAAATAAATTATTAAGTGTCTGCTTAGGACAGGCTCAAGCAGTGGTTGAGAAAAATTTGAAAAAAAATGTGGTCTGTAGTTGCAATGGTGGAGGGCTTGAATATTGAATATTCATAAGAAATGTGTTTAAATTAAATTTAAACAAATGGACATCTTTGTTTAAAAACTGAGTAGAAGCCCACTACGTTTAACAAATTCAATAAGTGAAAACAATAACATAATAACCAATTCACACATAACAACTCAGTAAAAAGGTCATGAGTTTAGAAATATCATTCAGAGACATATGTTGTACTAAACAATATAATTAGCACCTACTAAGGGAGCAGGCATGGTGGGCGGGTGGGAAACAAGGGTCTTTGGTGGTGGCAAGCACACACTAGTGGTAGGACCGGTGTTGGAATACTGAATACTTAAAACAACTGTACCCTGTTCACTTTGTAAATCACGGTGTTTAAATAAAGTTTTAAAGAAAGCTGTCTAGTGAAAGCATTTGAAATGAAATATAATGAGGAGCAACAAGAAGGATCCATTAAATACATGCTGGAGTCACAGTTATGTTCCAACACTGTATCATGGGTTCATGTTAATGAATCTCAATTTTCTCATCTACAAATATAGAAATGAATCTTCTACCCATCAGGGTGCTCACTCATTGTCTCCTTCCCAGTTCCTGCCAAAAAACAAAAAGAAGAAGAAAAATCCCAGAAATAAAAGAAGAAATACTTGTAGGTGGGTACCTACAGGATGCAACTGCTATAGTATAGTATAGAATAGTACAGAATAGTATAGTATAGTATAGTATAGTATAGTATAGTATAGTATAGTATAGTATAGTATAGTATAGTATAGTATAGTACAGTACAGTGTAGTGTAGTGTAGTGTAGTGTAGTGTAGTGTAGTGTAGTGTAGTGTAGTGTAGTGTAGTGTAGCGTAGCATAGCGTAGCATAGCATAGTAGCTCCTCATAAATTTAATCCTAAAATTAGCCCATGATCCAGTCATAATACTACCAGAATACACTCCAAAGGGCTGAAAGTAGGGACACAAGCAGATTCCTGTACACCCATATTCACAGCAGAATTATTTATATTTACAGCAGTCCAGACAGGAAAAAAAAGGCATGCACAGAACATCACTAAGTATAATAAGGCAATGAAATTTTGGCACACATCCTAATATGGATAAACCTAGAGGACATTATACTAATTGAAATAACCCAGGCACAGGGACAAATACTTGATGACCCCATCCATTTGAGGTGACGGAAGTCAAATTCAGAGACGGCGTGTAGAATGGCGGCTGCCAAGGGTCTGCAGGAAGAGGAAGCTGTTGCTCATTGGGGAGGAGTTTCAGTTTGGCGCGATGCTAGGACTTTGGGGATGGGCTCCGGTGATGGTTAACAGTATGACAGGTCTAATGCTACTGAGCCTCTCAATGCTATATTTGGATGCTTAAAATGAGAGGATGCTGTGTTTTCTGTTAAAGCAATTTTGTTCATTTTATTTGTGTGTGTGTGTGTGTGTGTGTGTGTGTGTGTGTATGTTTATTGGTTTGGGGGTCATACCTGGAGGTGCTCAGGGATCGTTCCCAGCAATTCCTGGGGGCCCATGCAATGCTACATACTGAATCTGAGCCTCCTGCATGCAAAGTATCAGGCCACTGAGCTCTCTCCAGCCTCTAAAACAAGTTTTACAAGGCCATACCCAGTAGGGCACAGCAACCATTAGCCGTTTCCCCATGTTATGAGGGCCATGTGGTGCCACGGCACTGAATGCAGCACCTCACATACGCCAGCAGGAGGCGATACCACAGAGCCAATCCCTAGCCCTGGAATCAAGCAAGCAAGCAAGCAAGCAAGCAAGCAAGCAAGCAATCAATTTATCTATTTATTTGTGCTTTTGGGTCACACCCGGAGCGATGCTCAGGGGTTACTCCTGAGCTCTACACTTCGGGAATCACTCGTGGCAGTGCTTGGAGGACCATATGGGATGCTGGGAATGGAACCTAGGTCAGCCTTGTACAAGGCAAATGGCCTCCCTACTGTACTATCACTCTGGTTCCTGGAAATAGTTTTTATAGTTTTTTTTTTGGGGTAGGGGTCACACCCGGCAATGCGCAGGGGTTTCTCCTGGCTCTGCATTCAGGAATTACTCCTGGCGGTGCTCGGGGGACCATATGGGATGCAGGGGATCGAACCCAGACTGGCACAGGCCGGCCGCGTGCAAGGCAAACGCCCTACCCGCTGGGCTATCGCTCCGGCCCCTATAGTTTTATAAAGATAGTGTTCGTGATGCCGCCAAACAAACGGTGCCTGGGTTTAGTCACAGTCATAGTTTATGGATACATTGTGAGAATTACGAGCAGCCTTGGCACTAATGAGCCAGGAAACCTGTGTGTTCTTAAAGAGCAAAGTGGCCTTAGCCAGCTCTCCCTGGTGCATGGACTGAAAGAAAGGGGAAGTACCCCAATATTATTAGGGAACACCAGGGTGCTCCACAATCAGGTGAGCATGCCTGATCCAGGACAGATTCCACCGCTGTTTTCTTCCCTCCCTTACCCAACCGGTCTGCTTCCTCTTAGCCCGAGACCACCCCCACTTCCCCGACTGGAGTTAGAATTGTCGGTGGTACCATAACAAGTCTGGCCATCTCCCCGAAAGCCAACGGAGCACTCGCAGTTGAACTGTGTCCCGGGCCCGGCCGACAGGCTGCATTGCTGTCACATCCATGAGTGCCGATGTAGCAGGGATTCTGGAGGGCATCCGGGGAGCCGTCTGTGAGGGAGAAACAATGGAATCCGGTGAGTATGCCAGCCCTCAGGCAGGTGTCCTCCTGCAGAAAGGAAAGCCTGGCTGACAACCAGGAGGACAGTGGGGAGTCTGAAACAGGAAATCAGTCCACTCCTATAGCACTGACCCACAGCTGCTCCCGTCAACAGTTTCACTGGAAACCATCTTTCCCGGCAGAGGGCCTGGGCCTACCCCGCACTGCCATGGCAGAACTGAGATCTAATGACAGAGATGTGTAGCCAGAAAAGCCTAACGTGCTCTCTACTGGCCTTCATCGCCGTGGCTCCCTAAATCATGCCTTACTTATTTTCAGAATATTTTAATGACAAGAACATACTCATAAGAAATGCTCTGCAAAGCACAGAGCCTTTACTGTGTCAGAGTGCTCTATGAATGCACACCCAGAGTCAAGACTGGTTTTCTCAGACCCGTCCGTGGTGCTGGGGTTTCCATCAGGGTCTGGCTGCAAATGCCTGCAAGGTCAGAGCCTAAGCCCTGTGCTCTCTCCAGCCCACCACAATGGCACTTTCCAGGATGGGGGGAATTATACCCCAGGGAATAAAGATAATGGGAACCTAGGCTTCCAAGGAATGGTGGCCAGGTTTCCTCAACAAGGTGGAGATGTTTTGTTTCCAAAGCAAGCTCTGAGCTGGATGGTGGGGTTGTGGCCAGCACAGAGCTTACGTGGGGAGGGTGGTAGGTGAGGCGAGGCACAGTGGGGCACCAGAGGCTAGTTCCAGGATGTATAAGCAACAACCCCCACCACAGACACACCTTGCCACAGTGTATTTGTTACTTCACCGGTCACCTGGCACCTGTCCAGGGCATGGTGCATCCTCTGACAGAGTTTAGAAGGGGGTGCTCCTGATACTCCAGGTGAAGCTGCCACCCCTGGCACGGCTCTCACCTCAGCCTGCAGATTCTGGACTCCTTCATTCCCCTCCTGAGCATCCCTGTGGCCACCGTAATGATTTCCACCAACACGGCCAAGGGGAGAACTAGCACGCTGCAGTCCCCAGCCAGAGAGCTGGTCTCCTGTATGCGTCTTGCTCCACCTCTACCACTAAGAGACTCCAGCCACAGGTATTTTCACTTCCCAACTCACCTTTCAAGGCTCCTGTTACAATTTCTCGGCTCTAACTTCCTCCCATTTCTACTGACACACTGTTGAAAATGTCTAGTTCTGTTGGAAGAACATCTGAAGAAAGACTTTCTTTTTATTTTTTAATGCTATCATAAACCTATATTTAGGGCCTTAAGTATAGGAGAATTTCCAGTCCAAATATCTAGACATGAAGAATATGACTTTTGAATCTTGCTCAATCTGTATCTCAGACTGAAAGAAACACAAATGGCCGTGGTCAGTGAATGAACCAATATCCTTCACGTGGATCTCAGGAGTCTGGACTTGGAAAGACTGACCCTGAAAAGAACAGGTTTCCCCTTCATCTTGAGAAAAATGATGAGTCACGACATGGAAATGTTTTGGCTTTGATTCCCCCAAATGTGCAAAGTCATTCAACCGATCATGTCAAATCCAACTGCGCTTCTCTTTCCGTACATCAGAAAGGGGATCTGGTTGCTACTAGAAGGTGTTCACAAACTTGATGACTTAACTCTTAAAGTTCTGAATTGTTAAGCTTTCGCTATTGTTTTGGAAATGTCTCTTGGTCTTGCCTTCTACCACTTCAAGGACCATCTCTGGGAGAAGGAGGGAGAGAGAGAGAGAGGATGACGGGGGAGCGGGTGTGGGCAGAGGGGAGGATGAGAGAAGAGAGTGGGGGAAGACTACCAATGGCATGTAGAGTCAGGGCCAGGAAAGACAGGAAGGCGTGTTCATGGGGAACCCACTACCCACTAGATCCTCTGCAAAGCATTTCTAAGAAAATTCTTTCAGTCCCTCTGCAGCTAATGACACCAAAGCTCACAAGTTTTCCACAAGGTCATCAGAGGACGGACCTGCATGCCAGGTGTGGATCCTGGCTTGATGTCATGGTAGATAAAAATCAACTGAAGAACTCTCTGTCCTTTGCATTAAAAAATGTGCTAAACTCTATGGTTTTGAACTATAGCTGTCTACAGACAAGAACTTCATGTTCCTTCTTTATGGAAATAAGCAGGGACAAGTTCAAGCACCTGCAAAAGTGGCCTTTCCCTTGAGGTCTAGAAGGAAAACCAAGCCCAGGTGAAAATAACTCCTGGATCCCACACCTAGAGAAGCCCAGAGCTTAAAGATGTGTCTATGTGACACCTGACACCGAGCTATGTTGTGTCCCGCTCCTCACAGGCCACATCCTGTCACCTGGCAGCAAGTGAGGAAGAGCAGCTATCAGGAGAAGCGCAGTCCAGGGAGAGAGAGACTGAGATGGGTGTCCTGCCTGACCCTCTCACAAGTGCATCAGATTTCCTCAGGCCTCCGACACACGTCTCTTTCTGGGTGAGTGTTGAGGTATTTTAAGTGCTCAGGCTAGTTGACGCATCTGTTCTAAGAGATAACTAAACAGGTTACTATAACAGTTTATCTCAACAGGTGACAGGACTTTGGGGACAGAGGACAGGAGACATTTTAGCATGTTTACTAGACACCAGAGCCAAAGAGCTGTTGGATACCCATCGGGAATGCTAATATACTACCACAGATTGTCACTCACTAACTCTCTGTCACTCACTAATTTGAGGAGGGCCTATGAACAGAATTTTCACACAGAACCCCAAATGTCCAAGGTCTCCGGTATCACAGGTCTTTATTTACAGCAATGCCCATGTGCGACCCCCACACCACCAGAAAATCCCTCTTTGCCCACTTCAACAGCAGAAGTGGCAGAAGCCACTGAAAGAAAGCCTGAAGTAACGGCAATGGCTGCTGAAGAAACAAAGTTTCCTCAGGAGAAAATAGTCAAGTGGTCCAAACTGAAGAGGCCTCTGAAACAGCCACAGAGGTAGGCGGCAGCAGTGTAGTGGCTCATGCTTTCTGTCCCCTCCCTCTCCTCCTCCCTATCCCCTTCCACATCTTCCTCTTCCTCTTCTCCCAAGAGAAGTTCCAACTCCAAGCACAAAGTCCAGCAGGAAAAAGCTCCCAAAGTCTAGAAGACACTGTCCCTCCCCAAAGATTTCCATCCAACTCTGCTCCTCAGGTGAATCTGCCTCCAACCAATCCTACAGCATAAGGGACTAAGAGGAACCTGTAAGCCTCTAGCTTCTTCCTCCACAACACTGAAGAAATGAGAAGAAAACATGTCCAGAGGCTCAGAAAAAGGCACACATAAGCCCCCTCTGAGCTGACTCTTACCCCTCACAGAACCAATGGAGTTGCTCAGGGCGTAACGCAAGATCTTCTCCTCTTGGTTATACAGGACAAACACGCTGTCCACGGAGAGCTGCTGAGTGCTGGGCAAGGTGGGCGGGAGTCGTCGTGGGGACACTCCTGGAAGGTGATGGTCTGGCGCCACTGGTACGTGTGGACAGTTGAAGTAGCCCCATCCCTCTCGGGCTCTGCCACTGTGTACTCCCGGTGGAAGAAGGCGTGATCACTGGGATGAAGAGGAAGGAAGAGGGACAGGAGAGCTCTTTAGAGTGCAGACACTTTCACCACGGGCTGATCAACTGTGACCACCCCATCCCCAAAAATACCACCAAAGGCAAAACCAGGTGGAGTGTGTGTCAAAGGCCACTGGCGCCTGTGCTGTGCCTTGTTCTGCTAGCTTTCCCACGCCGTTATTAGCACTAGTAATCTTTGTTGCCTGTTCTTACCACATGCTTCTCTAAACAGTTCTAGGTTGCCTTAGTCTCTTGCTTAGTCAAGAGACTAAGGCTCATGGAAAGAGCACTCGCTGAAAGGAGACACACTTGAATTCACTGCTCACACCATCCCTCATAAGATGTGTGGTCGTAAGATATGTGATTACAATTTCTTAGCCTAATTTTTTTTTAGTACATGGGGTGGTATGAGAACAAGCCATACATAAGGCTTCTGTTGTGTAGCAGGTGCATACTGTGGTGTCTAAAATCTACTACTCATGGGGCCAGAGAGAGTATAGTGGGTAGTGCTTGTCTTGCATTGGCTGTGCTTGCCTTGCACATGGCTGACCTAAGGTCAATCCCAGGCACCCCATATGGTTACCTGAGTCCGATAAAATGATCCCAGAGTGTAGAGCCAGGAGTAAGTCCTGAGCAGCACCAGGTGTGCCCAAAAAACAAACAAACAAAAAACAATATAAAAAAAATCTACCCCTGGTGGAGCATTTGCCACCAAGACTAGCAGAATGCCAACAGCTATGTATAGTTGATCTCACTTACCATTCAATAAACACCAGTTGCTATGATGTTAAGGAAAAGACATTAAATGGCTTTCAGTAGTCAATTTCCGGAAAATTACTAAAGTGCTGAGTCAACCCAAAGAGAGAGATGAGACAGAGTCCCCCACTCAGAAAAGAGCCCTGCTTCTCCTCCTTCATAATGAAATTCTCATCTTCCTATATGAAAAACAAAGTACAAAAGACTCTTTATATGTGTGTGCTTTGCTGTGACTCATAATAAAAGCCAGAGGATAAATAAGAGATTAGTGTAAGCTGTCTCTTGTCCAGCTCCTACGTGCTGGGCTGCCAGAAACGCCATCTGGCTGCAGGCTGCTTCGGGCTGGGATCTCGCTGCGAGCCCCCTCCTGCTTATGGCACTCCTGTTGCTGTCGGAGAGCCCAGTCAAGGCACAGAGCCTGTAATTGGACAAACTTTCTGGATGGCAATTTCAAACGAGCCTTTGAGAAAGCTCCTATTGTTGGCTCTTGCCTTCTAATTTCTAGGAACTGGGTCTTTATGACTTACGATGAAGATGGTCGTTTCAACTCATGATGAGAAGGGACAATTTGAAATAAGCTTAACTTTTGTAAACATAATGGGTTAAGAGTCATCTAACAGAGTGAGGCCGATTACTTTCAGTGTTTCTAAAGCCCAGCTATTGATACTACAAACTATTCATGATTTTGCCGGAGAGTGTCTCAGAGGGCTGGAGTGCATGATTTGTACACAAAAGCCCTCGACTCGGGTCCCAGCACCACCAAGAGGACCTTGGATGTGGCCCCCCCTCCAAAAAAAAAAAACAAATTCATGGTTTGATGTTAAATAGAAATGTGAAGATATAATACTATAAGATCAAAAGTCTGTTTAAATAAAAATTTCCTATCTGAAAAATTGATAGCATGGCATCTATGTTAAATGAACTAATATTGATCATTGTATCTCCACCATGGAAGAAAAAGTTCTTTCTGGAGAAACACAGCAAGTATTTAAGAGGTGAAGGATCAGGGCCGAGCGATAGCACAGCAGGTAGGGTGTTTGCTTGCACACAGCCGACCCAGGTTCGATCCCCAGCATCCCATATAGTCTCCCGAGCACCACCAGGAGTAATTCCTGAGTACAGAGCCAGGAGTAACCCCTAGGCATCACTGGGTGTGACCCAAAATGATAAAAAAAGAGGTGGAGGATCATGATGATTACAACTGACTCTCACAGTAAGTTGAAACGGGTGAAAGAGTGTGAGTGAATGCTAGCTAAGAGTGGGAAAGTGTTAGCAGCTGGTGAAGCTGGTAAGCGGCATATAGAAACTGTACTATTTTAAGGGCTGGAGCCATAGCACAGCAAGTACGGTGTTTGCCTTGCATGCAGCAGACCTGGGTTCAATCCCGGCATCCCATATAGTCCCCCGAGCACCGCCAGGAGTAAGTTCTGAGTATAGAACCAGGAGTAACTCCTCAGCATTACCTGGTGTGACCCAACAATGCAAGAAGGAAAGAAGGAAGGAAAGAAGGAAAGAAGGAAGGAAAGAAAGAAAGAAAGAAAGAAAGAAAGAAAGAAAGAAAGAAAGAAAGAAAGAAAGAAAGAAAGAAAGAAAGAAGGAAAGAAAGAAAGAAAGAAAGAAAGAAGGAAGAGAGAGAGAGAGAGGAGAGAGAGAGGAAGAGAGAGAGGAAGGAAGGAAGGAAGGAAGGAAGGAAGAAAGGAAGGAAAGGAAGAAAGGAAGAAAGGAAGAAAGGAAGGAAAGGAAGGAAGGAAGGAAGAAGGAAGGAAGGAAGGAAGAGAGGAAGGAGAGGAAGGAAAGAAAGAGTACTATTTTAAGCTTATCTGTAAGATAAACTGAAGAGTTATAAATTGATATACAAACTTAACATCCATGCTATGCATTACATTCCAGAATGTAAGAAAACTGTAGCCCTTTATTGTAAAATGTTAACACATTGTGATGTTGGGGTAGCATATGTTTGTTGGAACATTCATATACACACACTTGGGGGGAAGACTGAAAGTCACACATTTTAAATTTAATAATACTGATGTCCCAGTTTTGTGACAGCTACGCTACTCTTGTTTACCATTTGGAACTGAGTCTCTACAGTGAGTATGTGACATCTATAATTGGGGAAAGATGATTTAAGAAACACAACACCCCTGGCAAGCTGCCCGTGTCGTATTTGATATGCCAAATACCAGTAACAATTATATTAGGTCATTCCCATGATCTAATATAATGGTTTGAGGCTCTTTATGTTCCTGGAGCAAGCAGATGCCCTTGGGCTCTACTAGCATGAGACAGGACATATGGAGATATTACTGGCGCCCACTTCGAGCAAATAGATGATGAGCGGGAAGATAGTGATAGTGATAGTGATAACACCATGTGTATGTCCCTCTGAAAGTCCCAAGATATTGCACCAGCCTAGGGCGGTGGCTGCACCAGCCCAGGGCGGTGGCAAGCATTGGTGGGTTAACCCGAGCCCATGGCAAGAATCAGGCTGTCCCAAAGCTGCTGCCCCCCCCACGGGAGTAGTGGTAGAGCTCCGTGTAGGGCTCGATGTGCACCGTGGAGCCAAAGGGGATGTGTGGCACTCGGCCCTCCAGCTCCGTGTCGATGGTCAGGTGTCCATGCTCGTCGATGCCACTGAACTTCTGCTTAATGACCAGCTTGCCTGGGTGCCCCACGAAGGTCACTTCAGCCTGGCGGGTGAACTCACCCCCTGGGAAGGAAGGTCAGTCTGTCATTTGGCTATCAAGGAAACTGTCCTGTGGCTACTTAGGCTCAAAGAGCCATGTCTGGATATGGGGTGGGGGGGTGGGGATGAGTTTGGTTGGTAGAACGGAATTGGAGAGACTAAGTTCAGGTATTCATGGGGCCCAGCGGAGTTATGCACAGAGGAGTGGTATCGTTTCTTGGACCAAAACCCAGAATCTCTGGTCGGTGGGTGTGTTCAGGGATTGGGTTAGGAAAAACAGGGGAGCAGAGTTTGCCTACAGCCCCCTTCCCACCACCACCAAGTGAATATTTCACGTCAGTTTCACTGTTACATGCCCCTTACCTGTGATGCTGAACCCGTTCTTGAATCCTTCCTGCTCTACCGCAAACATCCACCCGATGATGCCACCAATAGGGGCCAGAGGAAGCAGAGAATAGCCCACACTCTCAGGAATGGTGCTGATGGCTGTGTAGGAACGGCCCTGGTTCATCACCACGTAAGAATGGAGGTCAGTGTTCTCAAAGGACACGGGCACCTGGCTGTTCCCCACGAAGATTCTTCCCTTCACCTTGCCGTTAACTCGCTGTGGGGAACCTGAATGAAAAAACAAAGGACAAAATCACTCTTTAAACAGAGAGTAATGATTGGCTGGAGCCATAGAACAGCAGAGAGGGCCTTTGCCTTGCATGCAGCTGACCTGGGTTTGATCCCCAGAATCCTATATGGTCCCCTTGGCACCACTAGGAGTAATTCCTGAGTGCAAAACCAGGAGTAACTCCTGGGCATCACTGGGTGTGACCCAAAAGGCAAAATAAGTAAATAGATGAAACAAAAGTACAAAAGAGAGAGTGATGTATGGTAGGACCCGTGCTTGCAGCGGAGATCCCAGGCTGCTTTGGGATGCTCAGAAACAAGTGTCCTTCCCAGGAAGACAATACCCGTGGACTGCAAACCCTACAATGCCCCAATATCCTGCCTCTTCTGCGTGGGTTGTCAATGGGTGTCACAGAAATGGCTTCGAAGGGAGCCACTTGTGATGGAGGAATTTAGCACAAAATAAAATCATCTCAGGGAACTTCATGAGAGATCTGGAACTCAGTGGCCATAGAAGACATTTCTTTAGAGAGTATAATGGACAAGATGAATCTTTTCAATCCAGGATTAAATTGGATGGTTCTGGGTTTCTGGGTTATTTATTTGTCTGGTCTACTGACAACTTAATAAGCACCTTCTGCCTCAAATACAGTCTCATTACCAGGGATAAGGCTGCCAGTCTGTACCTCAGAGCTTTATTCTGTCCAACTAAGAACAGATGTGGGCAAGGCAGACAGCAGCCACGAGAGACCACAGAAATATGCTGTCCGATACAAAACCACATGTGGACAGTGTGTGCTGTGGACTGGTCCAATTAGACAGCTTTAAGCTTTAAGATGTACTATAGCAAATGTCACAAAGTGCTAATGCCCTACGCAGGACACTGGTTGTTTTTTTATGAGGTAACTCTGGCTTCACCACGGTCCATATTTCAGGTGCTTCTGTGCACCTCTTCCAGGGTTCACATGATGCCCACCAAGTACGGGTCTCCTCCACCACTGTCACCGACCCCTCCACTCCGTATATGCTTTATGTCTCCCTGTAATCTCACGAAGGAGATCAGAATTCAAGGGTTAGCTTGGACCAACAACAACAAAATTAAATTAGTTTTGTCTCTTCCCTGGCTATGTTTTTTATGCCCCACACAATGAATGGTGTCATTAGCTACTTGTCTTTCTCCATCTGACTTACTTTACTTAGCACCCTCCAACTCCACCCATATTGTCCCAACAGGCAAAACTTAGTGTTTTCTTTTCTTCTATTTCAATTTTTTTCCAGGTTTCAACTTTCCTTACAGCTGAGAACTAGTCCATTGTGTTTATGTACTACATCTTTCAAATCCACTCGTGTTGCTGGACACCTGGGTATTTGAAGTAGTGCTGCAATGTAAACCTTCGCTGTCCAGATGCTGACCATGAGGCACCTAAGTTGCGCTGGCTGCTTGCGGCCGAGCGGTCCATCAAACTAGTGAAAACAGTTATGTCCTTTAATGTACTGCATTCTACGATGTGTAGGAGAGTTGGGTGGGGGGGAGAGATAGAGAGGAGAAAAAAAGACATACAGAACCCCACCAAGTAGTTGAGGTATGGGAGGGGAGAGGGAGGTGGGGACATTGGTGATGGGAGATGGGTTCGGGTGGAGGGATGGGTGTTGGAACACTGTGGAACCAAAGCTTTACATCTTGCAATTGTATGTCTAAAAATGGTGTAATAAAAAGGGGGGGAGCAAAGTTGTTGGGACTCAAGGGCGCGCTCTGTTCTGGTTGCCTCCAAATCCTAGGGGCCGGGGCGGTTGGCGGGGGGGGGGGGGCGCTGGGGGGGCTGGTGGGGGGAGCAAAATAAATAAATAAACTAAAAAAAAAACAGTGCTGCAATGTATGTAGGAGCACATCTTTTTTTCAAATGTCTACTTTTATATTCTTCACATAGATATCTAATTTTTGGGCCACCTGTTAAGTCTATCTTTAGCATAGATAATATTTTTGTTTCAAAGTTTTCATTACTAATAAATGCTAGCTATGCTAAGCAATGCTATCTAGATGTCACTGAAGAAATGTAATAAAACTGGTAGGAGTAGCTAATTCAGGATAACATAGTAAACTTTCTTTTTCTATACTAGGTAGCTCTATAGTGTTTAAGTATTTTAAATTCACATATATTTAATCAGGAAAAGTTGGACCTAAAGAAATGAAGTTGCTCATATATTCAAATTAGAAAACTGAAGGTTTCTCTACCACCCAACAATTACAACTTCAAGATATATAACCAAGAGAACAGAAAAAATGTGTGCACACAAACCAAGGGAACAGAAAAAGTATGCGCATACAGAATATCTTAAGAACATTACTCCTAAATGGAAAGTAACCCAAATGGCTTTAAACTGAAGTATAAACAGAATACAATATATCCATGCAGCTAAAACATTAGTTAATGCGATAGTACAGTGGGTAGGGGTTTGTCTTGCACACGACCAACAGGGTTCGATCTCAGCATCCCATCTGGTCCCCTGAGCACTGCCAGGAGTAATTTCTGAGTGCAGAGTCAGGAGTAACCACTGAGCATTGCTGAGTGTGACCCAAAAAGAAAAAAAAAGAAATTTTCTGTTACATAGAAAAACATGGCTAAACCTTTAAAACATAGTTCTAAGTGAAGGAAATCACACCAAAGTCACATATTGTATTTTTAAAAATATAATGTGCAGAATACAAAACCCATAATGACAGAGAGTGGATTGGTGGCTAACGGAGCATATACAGCATTGAGACAGACTTTAAGTGAACACAGATTTCTTTCCAGACCTATAAAAACTTTCTAAAATTAGATAAAATTCTAAAAACCTTCTAAATTTAGAAACTTCTAAAATTCACCAGCTAACACTGCAACCACCAAATACCAGCAAATAGACTTTAAAAAGAATATGTTATAGTCTTTTCTAAAAAAATCAACAAAGATAAATTAGAGGCTGGGAACAAGGTTACCTTGATAACAACTTAAAATTCTCCCAGTTATGATATAAAAAAAGTTTGATACTAATATCCAAGGCCAGGCAAAACAGGGACCAGGAGGACTTGTTAGTGATTGGAATCTGCCACAAGTGTGTGGGAGTCATAGGTTAGGTAAGATAAAGGACTAGTGTGCTAATAATTGTTGGAAATGGTTAATACCAGTCTAGCACTGAGCATTGAATGAACATATATATGATAGTCCCTAAATGTATGTATTGCAAGCCACGATGTGTAAGAGGTGAGAGAGAGAGAGAGAGAGAGAGAGAGAGAGAGAGAGAGAAAGAGAGAAGGGTCGGGAGCGATAGCCCAGCGGGTAGGGCGTTTGCCTTTCACGCGGCTGGCCCATGCCGGACCGGGTTCGATCCCCCGGCATCCCATATGGTCCCCCGAGCACCGCCAGGAGTAATTCCTGAGTGCAGAGCCAGGAGAAACCCCTGAGCATTGCCGGGTGTGACCAGAAAAAGAGAGAGAGAGAGAGAGAGAGAGAGAGAGAGAGAGAGACTGCCAAAGAGGCAGCCTAGGGAAGGGGGGAGGGAATCTGGGAATAGGGAACATTGGTATAGGGAAGAGTGCACTGGTGGAGGAATGGGTGCTGGAACACTGTATGACTGAAACCAATCATGAACAGTTTTGTAACTGTACATCTCACAATGGTATCATAAAATTTAAAACAAATTTTAAAGTCTCCCAGTTATTGACTATTTCTAACTTATCTCTTTTTCTAGACTGTAGCTAACTAAAGACAGAACTTTCATGCTCTCCGTGTGGGTTTCTGTGCATGCTAAGTTCTCAGAAGAGTCAACAGATAGTTCTTAAACACCCTGGTTATGTTCAAAACACCTACGCTGCTAAACAGGACCACTAGCAAGCCAAGACACACTCAACATCTTAAGTATTTCTACACACAAACTATGTCATCCATCCCTCTGGGCTGTGCTGTCAGGCCTGAATTCTAAAAAGGGAAAAAAAAAATTATCCCAAGATCAAGTACAGAAATAAGCAGGAAAGCCAAGTTAAGGAAACTGAACAAATTGTTTTCCACCAAAGTTTGAGCTAGAAAAATCTCTCAAAAGTTGCAAGAATCCAACAAATATTTAAACAACAAAACAATGACCTAGCATGGATATAATGTCAAAATGCATGACCCAATAGCTCGTAGGTATCTGAGCCTGCTGCCAACTGCAAACTAACTGCTCAGCCCAGCCAGCCCTGCTATTTGGAAAGAGCCAAGGAAGCTGCTGGTTCAGAATAAGCTTTCGCTGTAGATCTGGAAGCCTCTCCCAGGGTGGGAGAAGAATAAGAAGCCAAGTCTAAAACAAAGCAGCAAAGGCATACCGCCCTGGGGTGGAAGGGTTTGGGAGGAAACACACCACACATTTCAGAAGTTAAAAACATCCACCCTAAGGAATGTGAATAGTACTCAAACTTTCTCTCACCGCTGAATTTACAGAATTCATGTTATCAAACTGTGACCCAGGAAAAAACACTTTTTTCATTTAAATAATGAATTTTCAAGGGGCAAAGGCAGGGAATCTGAAACAAACGGCTCCCCACTGGGTTGCCTTTACTCATATTTTGCAAAGCAACTGGGATTCCTCTTTAAGCGCACCAGGAATGGTGACTCGTGGCAAGGGAGGCGACTTGACATCTGAAGGGACAAATGTCCAAGTGTGGAAGGGTCTAGTTCTCATTGTGGTGTGTGACCCCAGGCCCCAGAGTCTCACTCAGAATCCATTATTGCCTCACCCCCTGCTGGAATTCTTTCCTCTGAGCACAAGGGGACTGACTGGTCTTTTTACAGGCTGCCCTCAGTTCTGAATTCCCCCTGGGGTCAGCCTCATAAAAGTCACAAATAAACCGATGCCGCCACCCTGATGCTCAGCCATCATCAACCAGGACAGGGGGAAAGAGAAAAGAATAGGCTTTATGGGGTATAACAAACAGCTTTGTCTGCAAGCGATGCCAAACATGAGGTTGGAGGAAAAGTCGCAGCAGTAAGTCACTGACATTTCCCATTCTTGTCTTTGCTAGTGGCTGTTGTGAAGACGGGCTTCTAAGGACAGTCGCTTCAGAGATAGAGAAACGGCCCAGGAAAGAAAGAGACATCCCCTTTGCAGAGTAAAGGGTCCTTCCCCACAACACCCCGTGGTGCCACAGGAGAAAGAACGGTCACCGGGAGAGCAAACGTCTGTCGCTTGCTGGAAGAGCCACAGAGCTCTGCTGAGCTAGGTCATAAAGTCACCTAGGTGTAAACCTTTAGAAACAAGTGCCCAAACCCACATTCTGCTTCTGTTTCTCCCTCCACCCACTGAATCCAGGGAAACCAAGTACCTTCTGCAACGCATTGCCGGCCGTTGCCTGTGTAGCCAGACACACAACTGCAACAGAAGCCCGTGCTGAAGTCCCTGCATTCTGCATGCACAGAGCACTGGTGCCGATTGTTGGCGCACGTCTGGCGGGAATCCGTGTTGTAGCTGAAAACTGTCCAGAGAAAACACAGCAGATGAGTAAGTACTTTGCAAGGACAATGGAACAGTGTTGACCTTTTTGATTTTTTTTTTTTTGGGGGGTGTTTGTTTTTTTTTTTTTGGGGTTGGGTTTTGTTTTCCCCAACCCCACCCCACCCCCCCCCCTAAACCCGGGGCCCAAGAAAATTAAGAAGGTGTGGGGGGGGGGGTGTTGCCGTGGGGGGGGGGTTTTTTTTCCCTTGGGGGGGGGGTGTCTTGGGGGGGGTGGGTTTGGGGGTACAAATTAGTTCGCCCGGGGGGGACGGGGAGTTTTTCTTGTGCGCGCCGAGGGAGTAACCATAAGACCTCCCCGTTTTCCCCCAAAAAAAAATACCCCAACCACACACCCCATCACACTCAATCGTATTATAAGATGGCACTCTGTATTGAGGGATCTTCTATTAAGGACCATGGAGAGAAAGTACATGCAGGTAAGCATGGCTAGCTGCTGTCTTGCTGACCTGGATTCACCCCACTTAATAGAAATCTCAATCAGAGTGCCATCTGCTATAATACAGAAACATCAATTTATATAAAGGAGAGGGAGAACTGTAAAATACATACGTGTTTTAAAGCAATTTTTATTGTGCTCAAATATCAAATAAAACATGCTGCTTTAATCACCTTAAAATTTCTTGTAAGTTTTTTTTTCTCCCCGTCTTTACTCCAGGGATAACAGAAAACACTAATATGCAAAATCTTCTTAGAAATAATCCCCCAGTCATGTCTAATCCAAAAGTCTTTGCCCAGACACAAAAGGAATTTCTCTCTATTTTAAAATTCAGTCTCCTCTGACTCCCACACGTTTGTGGACATGTTTATGGTAGATTCCACCTTTGACAAGACCTCTTGATCCATATTTTGCTTGACCTTGGATATTGCTATCCTACTATATATATTATATTATATCACTGTATCACTGTCTTCCCGTTCATCTTCGATTTGCTCGAGCGGGCACCAGTAACATCTCTATATGACCTGTCTCATGCAGGTAGAACCCAAGGGCACCTGCTTGCTCCAGGAACATAAAGAGCATCAAACCATTCCATCAGGTCATGGGAATGAGGTCTATAATTGTTACTGGTATCTGGCATATCAGACCTGGGGCAGAGCTGCTACTGGCTCTCACTGTGCCCAGCGGCTCATGAGGTGCCCAAGAGGGATGGCGGGTTCTAGCCCTGGCCCGCCACCCCAGCAGAGCCTCACAACAAGCCAGACGACCCCCCACTCCATGAGGACCTCCATTTTCCACATCTGGACTTCCTCTTCTTCAGAACTCCACCCAGCAGACCAGCCTATCACAGCCCAGCTCGCGGGGCCGGCAAGAGGCCACGTGGTTCATCAATAAATGCTGGATTTTGAGATGACTACAAGAGTATGCTACCCACACGGTAGAGCCTGGCAAGCTACCCGTGTCGTATTTAATATGCCAGATTATATTATATATGTATATAAATATAATATATATTATATTTATATATATATAATGCAAATAAATGCAATCATTCTATATCTGTCTTTTTCCTTCTGGTTAATTTCACTCAACATGATCCTCTCCAAGTCCATCCATTTATAGGCAAATTTCATAACTTCATTTTTCCTAACAGCTGCATAGTATTCCATTGTGTCGGGCACACTGGTTGTTTCCAGAATCTGGCTATTGTGAATAGTGCTGCCATGAAAATAAAAGTGTAGATGATGTTTCTGCTGTGTGTTTTTGGCTTCCCAGGGTACATTCCCAGGAGTGGTATGGCAGGGTCAAATGGGAGCTCAATTTCTAGTCTTTGAAGGAATGTCCATATTATTTTCCAAAAGGCTGTACCAGTCGACATTCCCACCAACAATGGATGAGAGTCCCTTTCTTTAAGGAATTGGAGATTTATGTTATTTAGATTAATGAAATATTTGAGAAACATCTGAGGATTTCAAAAATTATATCTGCATGGTAATATTTGGCTCACCCATGTTCTGATCTATTCCTGCCTTTATTTTTACCCTGAGCATCGCAGGGTATGGCCCCCAAAAAGCTGAATGAATGAATGAATGAATGAATGAATGAATGAATGAATGAAATTCGGCCTCCTAAGCTTATTACTCTTAAAATCTGAAACAGGGGGCTAGCACGATGGTACAGTGGGTGGGGTATTTCTCTTGCATATCTTTAACCCAGTTCAATCCCGGCATCCCATATGGTGCCCCGAGCACTGCAAGGAGTAAGCCCTGAGTGCAGAGCCAGGAATAACTCCTGAGCATCACCAAGTGTGGCCCCAAAATAAAAACAAACAAACAAACAATCTGTAACACATTAATTAATGTCGAATGAAATTCAAATGCACAAAAGGATATAAACTTCTAGAGGCGACAAGGATCCAATTTACACTTGATCCAAGTGAAGATAAAGCAAAGTGAAGCCTCAGGGAGATTGGTTTACCCGACGGTGCTAGATTTCTGTCCTATACTGCTCTGAAGGGGACATCGAATGTATATAAACAGTGTCTGAAGCACAGTGCTCAGGGCTGAATGAACACCTGGCATCCTGCTGCCCCCCCATTCCAGTGGTGGGATTTGCTTCCAGGGTCCATGAGAGCTTTAGTGTTGGCGGGTGACCAAGCGGAATGCACTGCTGGCTACCAAGGCTGCCCTTTTATTTTTTTAATTGCTTTTGAGTCACACCCAGCAATGCTCAGGGGTTAGTCCTGGCTCTTTGCTCAGGAATTACTCCTGGCAGTGCTCAGGGGACCATACGGGATGTCAGGGATTGAACCCAGGTTGGCCGTGTGCAAGGTAAATGCCCTCCCCGCTGTGCTATAGCTCTGGCCCCCCAAGGCTGCCCTTTCTAACCAAAACAGAAGAAGTGACTGACACACATAGAAAACCATGCTTTAGTCACATCTAGGATTCATATCGGGTGGTTAATAGTCAAAAATATATGATCCAAAATTATTGGATCTCATTTCATAGTGATGGCATTACAAATGGACATTTCTAGACAGGAGGAATCTAGAATGAGTCTCAAAACTCATCCTCTGCAAGCAAAGATCTGGGGAAGGCCACTCTGAGACCAAGCAATAAAAGCAGAGGCCTTTTCCACCCCCAGGAAATTCAGGACTCAGGGTAATAAATGGGGCCCTGTGCCCCTGAAAGGTAACACACCATTTCCGTGCCTCCGAAATAAGCAGCACATTCCCACATTCCCCCGATCTTTTCCATGTTTGGAAATACTCAGTAAGAATAAAATGGCTATTGCTATGGGAGAAGCAGAAATGAATGAATACTTTAAATGGAGATTTTCCCCATAGGATCCTATAACTCCATAGCACAGAGCAAAGAGACAAGGAAAACATCACTTAAGGTTTGGAGCAGCCCATTTATATCAAACTTAATGGTTTAGATGTCACCCTGAAAAGCAAACAATTGACCATTCCGCTTGAACATCTTATATAAGGCAAAAACAAAGCATGCTGAGTTTCAAATTGTTTTCCTGCAAAGCGTTGCAAACATTAGAGTACATTACATTTCCAAAACTATCTTTAAAGCAGCTCTACTTATTTCATACTTTTTATGTCTTCACAAACCAACTCTGAGACTGACAGGCCCTTGGGTGAAAATAATCAACCATTCCCTTTCCAAACCCGAGAGGAAATAAATGTCAAAGATAGCTGCGTAAATAGCCAAAGGAACTTCTAAAATGTTTTTTCAGGTGGGCGAATATTATTTCTGGTCCCAGAAGTCACAAATAAGAAAAATCTGACTTTCAAAATAATTGGAAACTACTTTTTCTCTTTAAAACAGACGAAAGGAATAATAAGAAACTTGAAAGGCGAGTCACTGCAGAGCCTTCAGAAACACAATCCCAACCCCCAAAGACCACAAGGAGTCTTTGAAGCCATCGGCCCTGTCCACCACCCAGGTTTGCAGGCGGTGCAGCTCCACCCCCTGGCTCCCAAGTTTTCATCCTCACCCATCACCAGCAACCCCAGATCAACTCCTCGATAGCACACCCAGCCAGCAACCCAAGAACCTGTGGACTACAGCCAGAGAACATTCTCGGGCTCCTGAAACAACCTCACCTACTCCTGCCTCCTCCACTTCATCCACATCAATGACCTGTGGGTGCTGCTGGGGGAAGCCCCCCACTGGCACCTGGGCAGACGCGTTTCTCTCTGTGCGGTGTCCCGGGGGTCTCACGGTAGACGAGTGGTGTGGGTTGAAGACTCTGGGTGACTTATACAGGCTGCTGTCTCCCCTTCTGGGAGAGGCGTAGGGGAAGGCTGTAGTGCCCAAATCTTCCACCTCCTGGCGTGGAAGGAGGTCATAATCATCATCCTCATACTCCTCTCCGTCATACAGACCCAAGTTAAGGTCGGCAGGCACCACACCGCTGGCTGTGTCGGGGCCCCCGATCTCAAACACCCAGGCGCCCTGCTTCCCAGAGTTGCTGCTCCTAAGGGGAAGGACAGACATGTCAGAACGGCGCCAACAATCCACGAACAGCCCCACTCATCACGCACCAGGATCTCTGCGGATCCGTGTCCATCCAAACTCCACCACCTGCTTCTGCCTGCAGCCAGGGCTGGAGGGTGAGGGAGCAAATGGCCTCATGTCTGGGCATCAGAGCTCTGATATCATCCAGGCAACTAACTCCCAATGGCGAGCTATGTCCAAGGGGCGGGGGGTGGTGGGGGGGGGCACAACACCAGCAAGGGCTTCCTTATTTGAGAGTTGCTCTCTAGGGACATTGCCACATCTTAAAAAAACCAACTTCTGGGGCGGAGCGATAGCCCAGCGGGTAGGGCGTTTGCCTTTCACGTGGCCGGCCTGTGCCCGCCTGGGTTCGATCCCCGGCATCCCATATGGTCCCCCGAGCACTGCCAGGAGTAATTCCTGAGTGCAGAGCCAGGAGTAACCCCTGAGCATTGTCGGGTGTGACCCAAAAAAGCATAAATAAATAAATAAATAAATAAATAAATAAATAAATAAATAAATAAATAAATAAATGAAGAAAAATAAATAAATATAAAAAAGCAACTTCTAGGGCCGGAGCAATAGTTCAGCGGGTAGGGCGTTTGCCTTGCATGCAGTGGACCCAGGTTCGGTCCCTGGCATCCCCATATGGTCCCCTGAGCACCGCCAAGAGTAATTTCTGAGTGCAGAGCCAGGGTAACCCTGAGCATTACCAGGTATGACCCAAAAAGCAAAAAAAAAAAAAAAAAAAAAAAGCAACTTCTCTTACTCCTTGTTGGTCACATGCCCTCCAGCCTGAGCTCTCTACTGGAGACAGTCGCTTGTTTTCTGTTAGACTCTTCCTCCAGTATTTCTCTTTGCATAGTATGACAGAGCAAGAAATGTACATAACGGACCCTTGAGTTGCAACGAGGCTTAGGGGCATGGCCCCCTCTTCACATAGTTAAAAATCTGCTTCAAACTTTTTGCCTGCCCCCAAAACTTAGTTTAACTCCAGTCACCACTGTGCTGTCTGAGAGGGGCGTGGTTTCAGAACCACAGTCAATGGACACTAAACTCCACAGATCACAACTCGGTCCTCATCTCTGACTTCTGATTCAATCAACCTCTACTAGCTGTTAGGGAACCTGTGGCGGGAACCTCAGGTTGGACAATATCTGCATCTATGTGGATGGAAACAGACAAACCTGTTGTTGTGGCCTCACCTATGTTTGGTCACTGTCCCTGGTTCCTGACAGATGTTCCTAAAATCCTTCTCCTCTCTAGAGCGGTAGGAGGTTTTCTTTTCGTTTATTTGTCTGTTTTTTTGTAGCCAAATGAGATACATGGTAAATGGGGACCCTAAGCAGCTTTAGGACAGGGTGTGGTCACTTGAAAGGCATTTTATTTTATTTTTGATAAATTAAGACTAATTTTTTTTTTCTTTTTTTTTGGGTCACACCTGGCAATGCTCAGGGGTTTCTCCTGGCTCTGCACTCAGGAATTACTCCTGGCGGTGCTCGGGGGGACCATATGGGTTGCCGGGGATCGAACTCGAACCGACTTGGGCCGGCGCGTGCAAGGCAAACGCCCTCCCCGCTGGGCTATCGCTCCGGCCCCAAAACTAATTTATTTTTTAAATATTTTATTATGCCACCATGAGATATACAATTACAAAGATGTTCATGTTTGGGTTTTGGTCACATAGTGTTCCAGCACCCATCCCTCCACCATGCCCATTTCCCACCACCAATGTTCCCAATTCCCTCCCCCCCCTCCGCGAGCCTGCCTCTATGGCAGATTCTTTATCTCTTTTCTCTCGAAAGGCATTTTTAAACTCTTTTTTTTATGGGCACAGAGATTAACATTCATTTATTTATGTTTTTATTTAATTATTTGTTTAGTCATTCATTTACTTGTTTGTTTGTTTGTTTTTTTTCTATTAGCTTTTTTGGGTCCCACCGCGGCGCTCAGGGTTTACTTCCTGGCCCTTCGCTCAGGAATTATTCCTAGAGGTGTTCAGGGGACCATATGGGATGCTGGGGACTGAACCCAGGTCGGCCGTATGCAAGGCAAATGCCCTACCCACAGTGCTATCGCTCTGGCCCCTAGAAAGGCATTTTTAAGATACATGTGATAACCTCTAAATGTATGTATTGCAATCCACAATGTGTAAAAGAAGGAAGAGAGAGAGAAATGATAAAGAACCTGCCATAGAGGCAGGCTAGAGAAGAGGGGAGGGAATCAGGGGACATTGGTGGTGGGAAATGTGCACTAGTGGAGGGTTGGGTGCTGGAACACTGTATGACTGAAACCCAAACATGAGTATCTTTGTAATTGTATATCTCATGGTGATATAATAAAATATTTTTAAAAAAGAGGAAGGTATTTTTACAGTTAGAATTTTCAGCTCCCCTACATCCCAGATCCCCAATCTCCAGAGAGAAGAAAGGAGTGAGAGACTTTATTAATCGCCTAAGGTCGTGATTTATTCAGTCATGCTATATTACAACTTGTCACTTGTCTTCCCATTGTTCATCAATTTGCTCGAGCGGGCGCCAGTAACATCTCCATTCATTAGAAATGGAGTCCATTATTGTTACTGTTTTTGGCATATCAAATACACCACAGGTAGCTTGCCAGGCTCTGCTGTGGCTCTGGGTTCATCCCATGGAACCTGTTCTTTTTCTATGTCAGACCATCAACCATCCAGGGCTACATTACAACAATAAATAAAAACATCCAAGGCTAGGCTGGTAAGAGTTATTGAGTTGGTAATAGGAGGGGCAGGGTAACCCAGGAGGGTATGGAGGCTTCCTGGCCTCTCTTCTCCCCACACCCTGTCCTATGCATCCCTCTCTTCCTTCCGTCTGATTAATCCTGTGTGGCAGCCTTCATAATAAGCTCACAAAGCTGGTGAGTAAAGAGCTTTCTATGAGCCACTCCAGCAAGGTAATCAAATACCAACAGAGAAACCCCAACTTATAGGTATTTGATCAAAAGTTCAAGAGGCAGCCAGGGACTTGCAAAGCATGTCAGCCGTGGGGCAGTCTTGTGGGACTGAGCACTTTCTTAATTTGTAGTATCTATGCTATCTGTGCTTACTGCTGGCACTTGGGTCAGAATTCCAGAGCTGTAGGACACCCAGTTGATGTTAGAAGATTGGGAGAATTGGCTAGTATGAGGGTATGGGGGTGGCGGGGGGGGAGAAGTCTAAATAATTGTCAGAAGAGTTAAGAAGAGAAGTGTTTCAGATGAATTCACTAGAAAGTCCAACTCTAGTAGCCATTGAATAGGTTTGAGTTTCATTTACGTGTTAAAAAGTATTAGGAAAATATCAGAAAAGTACAGAGCACAGAATGGCAATAACAACAAAATGGTGAGTGAAAGGGTATTGTCGAATGACTTTAGTCATGCAGAAAAAGGCTGTAGGAACAGTCTACCCACACAGAGCTCATGTAAAGGCAGGGCCTCAGGAGTTTACCTGCACTAGTTTATGGAGCTGGTGGTTAATTTCAAGAAACTGGTGGGCAGTGATGAAAGGTGAAAGTGCCTAACCTGGTTTGATCCAAAGCATTGCTTATGGTCCCAAGCATAACGAGGAATGAACCTTAGCACTGAGCCAGGGTACTACTGAGTATGACTAGTACCAGTACTGAGTCTACTGCACACACACACACACACACACACACACACACACACACACACAGGTTACAGGAATTTTGCAAACTAATTATTCAACATAATCTCTATACAAAATGAAATTACATAAATTTGAAATTAAATGAATTATATTAAGAGCACAAGCAATATTACTAAAAATTTCATCACATTCCTTTTTGGCTATTATTCATGTTCTTAAGGTTAAGTTTGAGGTTTCACTTATTGCATTCTCTGGCAGAGCCTGGCAAGCTACCGTGTTTTATTTGATATGCCAAAAACCAGCAACAATTATGGACCTCATTCCCATGACCTGAAGGAATGGCTTAAGGCTCTTCCTGTCCATGGAGCTTGCGACAGGACATATGAGATGTTACTGGTGACCACTCGAGCAAATCGATGAACAATGGGAAGAAAAGTGATAATTTATTGGGGTGCATGATGTAGCTCAGCAGTAGGACACTTGCTTTGCATGTGTGAGGCCCCGGTTTTAACTTCCTAGCACTACACACATACCAAAAAACAAGCTGACTGCATCTGCATGGGGCGACTGCCACATAATGATTAGATGAAATACTCATTTCATCTAATCACATAATGATTCATTTCTTCTCACTCCAGATGAGTGACATGACATGGGTGAGTGGAAATGGCCATAAAGAAGTATTTACGCTATGGATATACAGAATTTTATAAATGAGGATTTCTTCATCACCACAAACTTGCTATTAAGTTTTACACCATTAGCAATGGGAGAGGTTTCAGATTAAACATGGCAACATGAAATCAGGAGAGGGTCTTCTCTTTTTTGGGGGTGACATGCCTAGAGATGCTCAGGGGGTTACTCCTGGCTCTGTGTGCAGGAATTATTTCTGGCGGTGCTTAGGGGGACCATACAGGTGCCAGGAATCAAAGCCAGATTGGCCACATGTAAGGTGAGTGACCTACCCACTGTACTATCACTCTGGACCCTTAGTTATTTATTTTTTGAAAAGCAATGAGAGAGAAAATATTTTAGTTTTAGGAAAATAAGTCTGCGTTTTCCCTGTTTTTGAGAAATTCTGAACAAAGTCCAAGAGAGCTCTGTTTTTATTACAAGAAGCCAGCACTGGGGAAAAGGGTGTTCTCAGTGTTGGGTTCACAGAGAAGCAGAATGTTTGAGGCACTTGTGCATGTGTAGTACTAGAGAGCAACCCCAGAGCCTCATAAATGCGAAATATGCTTTTTTTTTTTTTGCTTTTTGGGGTCACACCCAGCGATGCTCAGGGGTTAGTCCTGGCTCTGCACTCAGGAATTACTCCTGGCGGTGCTCGGGGACAATATGGGATGCTGGGGATCGAACCCGGGCCGGCACAGACCGGCCGCGTGCAAGGCAAACGCCCTCACCCGCTGGGCTATCGCTCCGGCCCTGAAATATGCATCTTATCGCTGCATTCCATCCCTTGAATAACTTTTTATTTCTAACTTCATTTTTATTTAATATATGATGTCATTTATTTGTTTACTTATTTACGGTCTTTGAATCACAGCTGGCTATACTGAGGGATTACTCCTGGCTTTGTGCTCAGGAGTCACTCCTCGCATTGCTCTGAGAACTGTATCGGGTGTCGGGGATGGAACCTAAGTGGCTCCTGGTATAACGCTAGCACCGTAACCCCTGTACTAACTCTCTTACCCTTCTAATTCATCCTTACAGCACCTTAGCCCCGTACTAACTCTCTTACCCCTATATTTCATCTTTACATCACCTTAACCCTTGTACTAACTCTTTATCCCTATAATTTATCGTTACAGAAAGCAGAAACTGTTAGAGGGGGAATTATTATTCCAAAAAATTAGACAACTTCATTCTAAAAGAAGTTACTAATAAAAAAAAAACCACAAAATTTAAATCCAAAGAGAAAACATTTTTTAGGCATTATTGTGTACTGCCCTGAGTTTACCCTTAATAAAATAATAAAATGATGGTTTTATTAAAGGGAGAAATTACTGAAGAACGAAGAGAACATACTTGGCCAAATTTCTGATCGATTCTCTGTCATTAGCAAAGATATTATGAACTCCGTTGCTCTTCCATATGAGTCCCACTAAGCCCTGGCTGAAGGCGACCACAGCAGGAACTTGGCTCTTGTCCTTCTTGGAGAGCGTGGTGGAGAACTGCAGACCGTCTTCAGGATAAAGAAAAAATGGCATAGGATCTGGAATCCGAGGAGGCCAGAACGGCCTGGAACGTGTTTCTCTGTAAAGGTGGGTTAAAACTCAGTTACTCCAGAACAAAGCTATAAACCTTAAAATATGCTCTTCACCAGATGCATACGAGAAGCCTAGAGATGGCAAATATTGTCACTAATTCTAAAAGAAGTACCTTGGTAACAAGAGTCAGATATCCCAGGCTAGATGCAGTTAAGCATCTCTAAGGTCATGTAAACATGAACTTTTCCAGTTAACTAGTGAAAACTTTCTACATGGTTGTCACCAAAATTTATACTGAGTACCTCCATCGTGATCTAAATCTCATGCAAATCAGCAAAGCCTTGCCCTTAGAATTTATTTTGCTTGGCACCACACCTATCTGTGCTCAGGAATTACTCCTGGCTCTGTGCTCAGAGTCCATATGCAGTACCCAGGATCAACCCAGAGTTGGCCCAGGAGCAAGGCAAGCATCTAAACCCCTGTATTCGCTCCCCCCCAGCCCCATTACCCTTAGAATTTCTTTCTGTGGCCATTAACTATATCAATCACGCCCATTATTTAGCATATGTTTAATAAGTCCAAGTACCATGTAATTAAAAAAAATCCCATGAGCTTTAAACACATCTTTGCTTTACTCATCACCAGGTATGACACTGAACATGCTTCTTCAGCTCTCTGTTAATTTCTCTAGGTGGGGCCGAGCAATAGCCCAGTGGGTAGGGCGTTTGCCTTGCACACGGCCGGCCCATGCCGCAGGGGTTCGATCCCCGGCATCCCATATGGTCCCCCAAGCACCGCCAGGAGTGATTCCTGAGTGCAGAGCCAGGAGTAACCCCTGAGCATCGCCGGGTGTGACCCAAAAAAAAAAAAAAAAATTCTCTAAGTGTAAGAGTGAAGTAAACATTGATTCCATAAATGTGTTCAAAAGAGCAAGTCACAATGTGTAAGAGAAGGAGAGAGAGAGAGAGAGAGAGAGAGAGAGAAGAAGAAGAAGAAAAGTGACTGCATAGAGGCAGGCTGGGGGGGGGGGAGGGAATGTGAAGACATTGGTGTTGGGAAGGGTGTATTGATGGAGAGATGGGTGCTGGAACACTGTATGACTGACACCCAATCATGAACAGCTTTGTAATTATATATATATCATAGTGGTATGATAAAATTAAAAAAAAAAGCCAAGTCAAAAAAAGCCAAGTCAGAAGTCAGCTCACTTGGGAAGGACCAAGCACAGCAAAGACATTCCTCAGATGTGAGTACCTTTCCAAAGTGCCTGCACTGCTCCGAGCACTGAGCGACAAAGAGCGAGATGACAGGGGTCCCTTCCCCGCACTAGAGCATTTGTAATCTACTGGATAGGAAGAGAGATGTGGAAATAAACCCGTGCAAGAGCAGGGACTGATTCCTCATTGGGGGTAGGGGGGTCTCTATGGGTGCAACCAACGCCATGCAGTGCTGAGAAGGGCGGGGAGGAGTAGAAGCTCTCAATCTGAACAAGCAGGAGTTTGACCCCTATAGAAAGCGTTGAGACTTCACAAGACACAAGACCGGGAAGATGAAAATGATTTGATTTTGCTGCACCCGCTGCAAAGGATATGTAGAAAATGAAAGGTGATAAACACAGAGGGCCGAAAGGGCTCTGGACAGGGTCGGGGTGCCAAGTGCTAACAATTATTTTTCCAAGGAGGCTTGTTCTAAAGAGTCATTTCAGTGTTGGAGAGTTTCTCAAAACCCCCTTTGCAGCCTTTTATTTTCTTTCTAACTTAAGAACTTCTCTCTATACCTAGAAACCATCTCCCTCTAATCCCACCTAAACTAAGGACATCTTGAGGTTATGATTCATCAACCTTCTGCTCACCCTGGAGCAATTCTCAGCAACTGACTTTCTCTACATCTAATCCTCACTACAAAAAGATGTATAAATTCGCACACTGTCTTGGAAGGTTCTGACTTTCAAGACCCAGACTTGGAGCTTTTGGATATCTTTTATATCTGAGGTCTTTACCAAATCCATACACATGATGTGCTGCAGGCTAGCACAAACTGAAGAGCAGCCGTTTAGACTGTTTCTTCAGGTACCGCGTTGGGGCTTACCTTGTCCTCCTGGGCAGGATTCTTGCTCGACCCTTTGTAGGAGGCCACAGAGTCCCAAGTGACGACGACCACACTGTTGGGAATGAAAGAGCCCTCTGGGAACCCTCTCTGGATGCACTCAGCTGCCAGTTCAATGGCAGGGGGGGACGAGTCTTCGCGATAGTAAATCTTCCCGATGCCGTCGGTCGTGTCCAAGTCTGCGAGGAATGGTGCCACTGCGCCGAAAGTTGGGGGAAAAGTCCAGGCTGGGTTTCTTCCATTGGGGGCTCACTCATGGCAATGATGCCATTTGTAGTGACCTGGAGAAAAACAAGCATGGTTAAAAGGGGTCAAAATACAACTTCTCTCTCAGGGCGATGGAGTCCCTAGTTAAGAATGCTGTCTCAGCCACTGACAGATGCTGTGATCTTTTTATTTTCATTCATTTTCATTCATTTATTTATTTTTTTTGCTTTTTGGGTCACACCCAGCCATGCTCCAGGGTTAATCCTGGTTCTGCACTCAGGAATTACTCCTTGTGGTGCTCAAGGGACCATATGGGATGCAAGGGAATCGAACCCGGGTCGGCCGTGTGCAAAGCAAACGCTCTATCCACTTTGCTATCACTCCAGCCCCAGATACTGTGATCTTATATTTTTTTTTTCTTTTTTGGGCCATAACCAGCAATGTTCAGTGGTTTCTACTGGCTCTGCACTCAGGAATTACTCCTGGCGGTGCTCCGGGGACCATATGGGATGCCGAGGATTGAACTTCGGGCCGGCACCGCCAGCCGCTGCAAGGCAAACGCCTACCCGCTGGACTATCGCTCCGGCCCTGATGCTGTGATCTTAAAGCAGAAAACCCAGCTTTCTTCTCTATGGCAGGAGGAAAGGGAGAACACAAAACCCTGATTCTGGCATAACCCAGTACGAGGTCTTGGGCAAAAGTCTTTAACTTTGAGTTTCAGTTGTCCCAGGGTATAAAAAACCACTCCAGCCATACTATTGTAGCCTTCGTTAATTTACTCAGAGAACTACTGACTGTCACCTACCAAGACTGTGCTGCAGGAACAAAAAAAAAAAATCATGTGCAATCTCTGCTTTCTTTTCTTTTTTTTTTTTTTTTTTTTCTGGGCTGCACCCCCGAAATGCTCAGGGATTACTGCTGACTCTACACTCAGGAATTACTCCTGACGGTGCATGGGAGACCATATGGGATACCAGGGATTGAACCCAGGTCATCTGTGTGCATGGCAAATGCCCTCCCCATTGTGCTTTCCTCCATCCCCAGTAATTTCTGCTTTCAAGGCACTCACATTCCAGAAGGCTAAGGGGAAGAACTCCAGCAGATAATACAATAAGTAAACAACAATCAAGGGTCACAATATAAATTGAATTGTGCACTAAGGTATCATTAATTATTTTCAATAATGGGATGTCTCCAAGTAACAGTTAGCAAATATTGAACATTTGCCATGTACCAGGTGTACCAGGTATTTCATTAATATCTAAGTCTCGAAATAACCCCAGAAGACCAGGGACCAATCTTATCACATTTTTCTGCTGGGTAAAATGCAGTAATAACATTGGGATTTCTACCCAGAGGGCTCAACTTCAAAGTTAGCTCTCTGAAATCAGTGAATTTGAAATTCACTTCTGAAATCAGTTTCAATTGCATATAAAAATATATCACTGGGGGCACTGGAGCGATAGTCCAGCAGGTAGGGCATTTGCCCTGCATGCGGCAGGCCTGTGCTGCGCCCAGGTTCGATCCCCAGCATCCCATATGGTCCCCCAAGCAATGCCAGGAGTAATTCCTGAGTGCAGAGCCAGGAGTAACCTCTGAGCATCGCCGGGTGTGACCCAAAAAGCATATATATATCACTGGGGCTGGGCCTCTACAGGGGTAGGGCACTTGTCTTGCATACGGCCGGGGGTTTGAAGAGGCACACACAAGGTCCCCTGAGCCCATCAGGTGTGTCTCCTGAGTGCAGAGCCAGGAGTAAGACCTGAACACCGCCCACTGAGGCCCCAACCTCTCTTCACCACAAAAACCAAAAAAAAGATTTTGACTGTTTTTAGACAAAATCAAACAAAAACAATTCCCAGAGAGGAAGTGGAGTAGCAGAGTGAAGGATTGAGAAGCTCCAACAAGAAGTGGAGGGTCACGGGTAGTTTGGTGGCAGCCAGGGCATGGCATCCTACAGCTAAATAACTGTGAATCCATATTCCTAAAATACACAGTAATAGAAAACTATGTACCTCAGACTTTTAAAAATATGGCGTTTCTCTCCAGCTGAAATCCCTACTCCTTGGGAAGGGAGAGAGTGACAGAGAGCCCCGTGGTGGACAGGCAGTCATGAGCCTCCTGCGAAGTCCAGCTCAGCTTGACACATGGACCCACTCTCTCTCTCTCTCTCTCTCTCTCTCTCTCTCTCTCTCTCTCTCTCTCCCACTTTCATCAGTGCACAACCCGCTGAGGACACAAATCCACCTCAGAGCACTTTTCCATTTCAAGGCTCTGCATTTAACTGAACAATGACACACACCTTGGTGTTGGAATACAAAAAACACAGTGTGGGGTGAAGGAGGGAAGAAAATATGACTGGACTGGATTAGGGACAGTGGCAGAGCATTGCAGGCACTTTGGTGGTGGAGGGTTATAGTAATTTTATATATTGGTATCATAAACTCACACTATTGTAACTATATAATAATAACAACCATAATAAAGAATGTATGCCTTTAAACTATCCCTGATCCAATGTGCATATGACATCAGAGTTTGCACTGGAAGAGGTTGTTGAGGGGGAGGAGGAATCATGAAAGCAGTAAGGGGTCTCCATTTTCAGGAGTTGACTAGAAGTCCTGTGGGTTTCCAGGTCCCTCACTGCCCTCCTCCGCCTCCCACAGCAGTGCCCTTTGGTCAAGTCATGTCACTCCCAGAGGAGGGGGTGGGTGGGGAAGGGAAGAGGGTGAGGCACCGAAGCCCTAACCCTTGCAAAAACATCCCAAGAACTTGGGTGATAAGTTGGACATGGTGAAACCGATTTGGGTGTGGGCTGGGAAAGGAATGAGAGTTTGCGGAGGGAGTTTGGGGGTGGACTGCACAAAACTCTCCCTTTCTGCCAAACTGCACGGCTGTTAACTGTTTAGGTGACAGATTTCCCAGCAGCACCCAGCACAAGCTTCCTGGGGCAGTGACTGCCCTACCGAGAAAGGGGGCAGGGGAGGGTCTCTACCCAGCTGGCTGCCCACGTCCAGCAGGGCCCAGCGGACAGCCCCGCATGGCCAATGTGTGGGAGCGTGGGACACAGCTCACTTTCTCAAGCCACCAGGAGTTGGCAATTACCAGCTGCAAGTGGGAAGCGTTCCACACGGAGGCCACATACGGACAACAGCGTTTGAAAAGGCAGTTTTCCAGTGAGATTCCAGTCAGTCTGTTGATTTTGAAAACACTCCTGGAGTGCTCTTTTATTTCGAGTCTGGCACAGGAATGTTTCTCTTTTTTACAACGGATGCTTTAGGAATTGAGTTTTTAGACAAATACCATGAAGCACAAACTCTGGGGGACCAGAAAGCCAGCATTAGTACATTAGTGAGGACTGGTCAGCAGGGAAAAGAGATCAGACCCTGTGGTACTCAGAAGCCAGCATTAGTACATTAGCAAGGACTGGTCAGCTGGGGGTAGGGGAGGGAGATTAGACCTTGTGGTATTTGGGGCTTATTCCTAGCTCTTGACATATTCCTGGCAAATTCCTGGCAGTGCTCAAGGGACCATATATGATGGCAGGATTTGAACTAGGATGATGGGCATATAAGGCCTTATCCCCACTCCTCTGTACCTCTGTCCCCTCAGGGACTTATTTTTTGGGCCAACTTTATGGCACACTCAAATCCATATTCCGTGGCTATGAAGATAACATCCATGATGAAGAGCATATTCTGAAGTTCTAGAAGTTTCCTCTGAAACAACTTAAAGCTTCTCCCAGTAAACCTCCCTTTTCCTAGACACACTGCTAACCACCGCTGACTTGATAGACAAGATTTGCTTCCTTCTCAGGTCTAGTCTCACGCATCTGACAAGCGTGTGATACAGGCCTGTTCCTTTCTTCATTTCCTTAAAGTGCTCCTGGGAAATTTAGCAGAAGGGCAGGGAGCGGAAAGGGAAGAGATTAGATACACTTGGGGCAAGAGCTGGCTAGAAGCAACCCAACAGGAGCCCTTGGGAGGGCCTCACTCCAACACCAGCCAATGGGAGCTCTGGGAGGGCCTCAGTCCAACACCCGCCAATGGGAGCCCTGGGAGGGCCTCACTCTAGCACCAGCACTACAACTGCCACTCACCCAGTGGTGTAAATCAGGATATTTGGAAGTCGGCTCATTTCTTTCTTTCTCCACTCATGTCCTGCGTGTTTGACCTCACTCAGAGGCCACCTTCCCATGTATACTACCACCAGCACCCGCTGCCCTCCTCATGCGTCTACAAGACTGGTGCTTGCCCTTTCTCCAGGACTTGGCAGAAGTGGCCTGATGTCACTCTGTACAGCCATACCAACTTCCCAAAACTGGCTCCAGCTGCTCACCCTGCCTCACCCCCTGAACTCTGTATTTTTTTCCTTTTTTGGTGAAGGGGAAGCTACACCCAGCAATGCTCAGGGGTTAATCCTAGCTCTGCACCCAGGGATCATTCCTGGTGCTTCTCAGGGATGCTGGGTATCAAGCCCAGGTTGGCCATGTGCAAGGCAACTGCCCTGCCCACTGTACTATTGCTTCTGCCCCTAAACGCTGATGGATTTTAAAATAATTTCTATTGACTAAACTTTTGTGGTTTATAAAACTTTTAAACATGGCTGCCCAGAGCCTCTGCATCTTGTCTGGAGTTCACTTGATCACTTGAATCCCGTTATTCATCGATTTGCTCGAGCGGGCGCCAGTAACATTTCCATTGGACCCTATCACGTGCCAATGTAGCCCAATGGCATCTGGTTGATTGAGGAATTTGAAGAGCCTCAAACCGGTTTCTTCAGGGTCTTAACAAGGAAGTCAGACCATCTTGTAGGTGGGCGGCCACGTGATCTTTTTGACATCCCGTGGGATCCAGTCGGTAATGGCTCTAGTCCAGCGGTTGTCTCCAAATCGCATTACATGTCCAGCCCATCTGATTTTGGAGCCCCTGAGCAACGAGGGGAGGGAGGAGGGAGAGGGAGGGAGGGGAGGCGAGGAGAGGAGAGAGGAGAGCCAGACTAGGGGCTTAGGATAACTCAATGGTCCAGCACTTGCTTGAAGTATGAAGTCGAGTGTGATCCCAGCACATCCCTACAGGGGATCCTGAGTGTCACAGAGTGTGAGATCTCCCACACAGTACCACCAAAGGTGCGTTCCAGCACACCCCTACGGGGATCCCGAGTGGCAGAGTGTGAGATCCCCTACCAACAACCAAAGGTGTGTCATAGCAACAATAACAACAAAGGGAAGGGAGAAATAAAAAGAACCGTGCTTTTAGAGATCCGTTCTGCAATACTCCAAATTAAATAAAAAGTTTGGAATGTGCTTAAGGAAACAAACCAATCTGAGTCAGGGCCTAGCTCTGAGCTCAGAACCACCTGCCCTACGTGCTCAGGGCTTGGTGTTTGACGCCCCCAAAAAGTTCTGGGAGCAGCCTTGTTGGCCCCAGTACTAACAAACCATGGGGACTGCACAGCTGTGCCAAGTACTGTGAGCACTGGCCCCAAGAACTACTGGTGAGCCCCCAATAGCCCATCAATGTGGGGGTTTATTATAATTAGAAACAGGTGGGAGTATAAAGCTTGATAAATCATAAATCAGTACTTGCTGAAACGGAATTATCCATGGAAGCGTATCAACATATTCTATTTCTATATGTGTGAAATTTTCCATAACTCAAAAGCTTGCTTTTTTAATGTGCATAACGCATGTGATGAAGGTAGATAGCATCTGTGGCCCCACCAATAGGAGGGCCCCAGCAGAGGGGCCTGTGTTCCAGGGGGAATTCCTCCCTCCCCCAACTCAGCTCCCCTCAGCGCCCCACCCCCCACCCCCATTCAGCTGAGCTGCTCTAGACAGTTTATGGCAAGGGGGCCTCTAGACTGTGTTAATGAGCAGAGAAGATGCTGGCAAAGCAGATTCAGCCAGAGTTAATCCAAAGCTACAGAGCCCAGACATACTCAGTGGGGTCTGAGTTAGAAAGAAACAATTATTGAACTTAAGTATTTAATAGCTGTCACCAGTATTATTTTCCACTCATCACTTCGGTGCTAACTAAGAAGAAAATCGCACCGATTAGGGGATCGCATTTGGCTTAGATATAAAATACTGGTGAAGAGAAGGCTGCGTTGGAAACGCCCAACCAAGTTAGTGAAACACTTTTGAATCGCTTACATTCAGGTGCTTGGTGACTTGACGCTGATCTTTTGGTCCCCTACCCTTGCATAGCTCTTGCCGTTGGCAAAGTCCCTTTGCTTCCATTAAACCTTCAGCTCCCGGGCAGGATTTAACCACTGTCTGTCCCTCCATATCTGCAAATAGCACCTTCTTTGCTCAACACCACACCACAAAACGCTTGTGGACTGAAAAAAGACTCCTGAGAAAAGCTGTCTGAACTACAAGGAGCTTGGGGAAAAAAAAGACAATAATGACAGCATTTCACTGTTTTTAAGGTAACTCTACCCAACCAAATATTGCCTAGCTGAAGTTCTTAAGTGAAAAGACCAAGCATCACTTCGTTATCTAAAATCTAGCTTCTTTCAGCACTTTAACCTGAGGAAGTATTGCCCTGAAATCTTGCTTCCTTCCCACAGGAGCATAAAAAGTCCCTTTAACAAAGTTAAATTCACTCAGTGTGTTACAAACACAACTAAGGCCACTTAAGGGAATAAGTCTGTCCACTCCCACCTCCCCCAGCCCCAACACAGCCTTTTGTTTGAAGGTCCCAACATGTCCATTCTATTATAAAACACCCCAGGGTGAAAATGCCAAACACCACGTGACTAACAGCTGGAGCCACTTACACAGGATTGTTTCAACCCAACCGACCTCTAAGCAGAGGAGGGAGTGGCTACAGAGGGAGCACTCCCTAGCTTAGAAAGACGGTGACGATCCTTCAAAGGGGACTCACAGGCAGCTGAATCACAGGGAAGAGCCTCAGAGCAGACTGCAAGAAATTTAAATGCCAAGTTAGTTCCCTCTTATCCAACCATCTTTGCCCGCTTCAAAGAGCCCAACAGTCCCCAAGGCAGTTCATGGGACACCAGGGCTAGCTGGGGTGAAGGAAATCATTCTTAAAACAGATGAGGGGGCAGAATAAATTGAGGTAGGCGCAAATGAGAAACAAACGGGGTCATTTAAAAAATGCAAACAGCTGTTGTGAAAAGACAATAACATGGTATGGAAGGGCAAAAGCAACTCTTCCTGGGTGGGAAAAAGCAGAGGCTTAAAGTAAAAACAATGAAATATTAAGAGTGGAAAAGCAACAGACACTGAGTCATTCGAGTGTTTTTTTTTTTTTTTTTACTAAAAACTGATTAAAAAGAAAATTAACAAAACCATCTCTTTTTACATGTGGGAAACAATGGGAAAAAATGGCCGAGATTTATTTAATTTAGTTTCATAGCATAGCAAACAAGATGGGCGGCCGCTGGAGCCCATAAACTGTGTTCTCTGTTTTATCTCACTGCCTGGTTTAAAGAAACTGGGACCAAACGGCAATGCTTTATGGATGGTTTCATGGAGAGAGACTGGGCAGCTAGAAAAAAGTAAAAAAAAAAAAAAAAAAAAACTGAAACACCTAAAAAAAATTGATAAAGATGTCCAGATAATGACTGAATCCAGGACCCAAAGTAAAGATCATTTAAGCCTAGACAATGCAGTCGTGACCTGGGGCTTGACACACTTACACAAACTCTCACTGTAAAGGTCCAGTTCAACCATCACAACACTGGGTCCATCGTCAAGAGAGAAGGGGCTGGTAAGGCAACAGATTTCTCAGCAACAAGCCAAGTGACTGCAGGGGAAGTTGGACTCACACCCCAGAAAACTATCCGTCACTAAGTAGCAGCTTGCATGGGGGGAAAAGTGGGGCCGTCTGTCTTCAGAAAGGATCATTACAAGTGTGGGTACAAGGCCGTGGCCTGCTCTAGTGACACCTGCATGTCCCAATGCACCTGCTCTGTAAACCCGGAAACCTGTTTCAGGGGTCTGCCTACCTGCCGTCTTCCTTATATGGTCTTTCAAGGAAGGGCAAGATAAGGGACATAGTCATTCTTTCCCCTCAACAGTCCCTGCCCAGAGGATTTTGCTGGTTTTAATTTTGAGCCCAGCTTTCATGAATCGTTTCTTGCTGGATTTAGTACTTCACAGTTTATAGAGCATCTTTTAACTCCAATTATCTCATTAAATCTTGTAAAGTAGCAAACTCTATGATCTCATCTGGAAGAATAAAAATGTGTTTTCATTTGTATGAATTGCCTAAGATAATGCGGTAAAGGATCAGAAAAAATAACTCTTTTTTTCCCTTTAAAAATTTCAAAAAAAATAAATAAATAAAATTTCATTTATTAGGGGGTGGGCCGGGGGGGGGTGGGGTACATTGGTGGTGGAAATGGGGCACTGGTGGAGGGATGGGTGCTGGAATACTGTGTTACCAAGAACCAATTATGAACACCTTTGTAATTGTATGTCTCACGGTGGTATAGTAAAAATTTTTTAATTTTCATTTATTTACTTATTTGTCTGTTTATTTACTTTTTCTCTCACAATACTATAAATAATGGTTTCCTAGGACAGTACTCATTGCCAGTGTACTGTCTCCCCCATCACCTCCCTTTCCTCTCACCTCCCCTCCTTTTCATCTCCCCTCCTCTCACTTCTCCTCCCTCTCACGTCCCCTCCCTTTCACCTCTCCTCCCTCTCATCTGCTCCCACCAACTGTGTATGTCAGTTTCCCCTTTGGTTGTCTTCTGATCCTGTTAGCTTATCCCACATAAGAGAGAGATTATTCTGTATCTGCCCCTTGCATTCTGACAGACTTGACTCAGCATGATAGCCTCTAGCAGAACAAAACTCCTAAATCCAAACCAAAATGTTCCCCTTAACCCCACAGGGGTCTTGCTTGATTTAGAAACAAAAGGATTTTCAGATAAAGCAAGGCCCAGCCTAGGGCTAAGAGAAAAGAGGTGGACTCCTGTGTCTTCAAGGACAGCAGTTAACCTCTGACAAGGGCCACTGGATCCCTTTCCCAAATGGTGCTTGGTAAAGTTCTACCTGAGATTACCTTCCAACAATTAAAAAATGTTAAGGGAAAGGAGGTCTTTAAATTTTAACTCTGGTATATCTACTAAAAAAAAAAAAAAAAAAAAAAAAAAAGCAGAGTCCTTCAGCATTCCAGATGAGAAGATTAAGATCAGGGAAGAAAGAGGAGAAAAAAAGCACTTTTGTCCAAACCCTTAGACTCTAAGAAACTCCTTGTTGGTACCTTGGATGTAGGCATGTCAGAACAACCCCAAGGCCCCAGCTAAAGAACGAAAGCTGTTTCTACAAGTGATGCCAGATAATAACTAAGAAAGAATAAGACAAACACTCAAACAAAAAAAAATTAAATACCATTTGTCAACCCTTATACCACCAATTGACTCAGGCAAAGGTCACTAGTGGATGCTAACATTAGGTGAAAGGTTGGTGGGAGAGTGGACAGCGGCCTCCTAGCTTGCTTGCTGCATAAGGGGCAAATATCATTTGACAGACATGAGCTAGGTATTACCTTGTTAAGACAAGGGCCTTTACTAAAAGAGTAATAACGAGCAACTCTGTGTCCAAATATTATATAACATGACATGCACAGGCTCATTCATGGAATATCTTTATTTAATAATGGTGAGCCTGCTCAATCAAAATACTAATAACACATTTAAAATCAAGCAGAGCCCGAGAACAAGGATTTCTCTAAAGAAGATCAATAAACGGGGAATAAAATCATAAAAGACAGCATCATTGGCCATCTGGGAAATACAAAGGGAAAACAACCAATCAGAAACCATTTCACACACACAACAAGCTTGGCCAAGGTTAAAACATGTGGTCAAGTGTTGACAGGGTCACAGAGAAAAACATAAAATGGGAAAAGGCAGTTTGATAGTTTCTCAAAATGTTTAACAGTGGTACCACATGCAGAAATTCCAGTCCTAGGTATAAATTTTTATGAAAATCAAAAGCAGACATCACCGCAAAAAAATCTGCATGTGCACTTTCCCAGATGCATTACTCCTAACAGCCAAATAGAAACAACCTGCGTGCCCATTAACTAATGAATAGAAAAAACAAAGGAATATTCTTCAGCCATGAAAGAATGAAGATCTGAGAATCACTACCACGCGGAGGGAGCATGCAAAAAGAATTCTAAGAGAAAGAGGCAGGCACAAAAAGTCACATTTTGTCTGATGCCATTTCTGAGAAATGTCCAGAATAAGCAAATCCACCGAGAAAGTGATAAATTAGTGATTGCCAGGGAGCAAGGCGGAGGGGAGAGTGAATGCAAATGGAAGCGGAGTTTAGCTTAAAGGGATTTCAAAATATTCCAGCATCAGATAGGGAGAATGGTTATAGAGCTTGTGTAAACACTAAAAAGCTCTGATGGCACACTTTAAAGGGATGAGTTTCAGGGTATGTGAACTTTATCTCAGCAAAGCTATTATTTTAAAAGTCAAGAACATGTATAAAAAGAAGGGGCCCAATCATTTATCCAATGGGTGTATGGACATTGGACACTCAGTAAGAAGCGAAAGGCATCCAGAGACCTGATTCTTCTTGCTCTGGGAAGAAAAACTATTGGGCTGGAAGTCAGGAGCAGAAGGAAACTTCACTCTTTGCTTTTTATACAAGTATATTAACCACTGACTTTGAATTACTCTTCCCAAAAGGAACTTTTTTTTTTTTTTTTTTTTTTGCTTTTTGGCTTTTGGGGCCATACCTGGGCAATGCTCATGGGGGTTACTCCTGGCTCTGCACTCTGGAATTACTCCTGGCAGTGCTGGGGGTACCATATGGGATGCTGGGGATCAAACCCAGGTCAGCCGCATATAAGGTGGATGTGCTCCCCGCTGGACTATCGCTCCAGCCTCCTCCCACTAAAATGAACTTAAAAAAATTAAGTGTCTCTATAAAGAAACTTTTTCACCAGAATTATTTCTAAATTTCTAGCTTCTAGGAAAATGGAGCTGGAGTAATGACTTAACCTCCATTACGAAGAAATAGGCCAGGACTTTGAAATAAGTCATGAATCAAAAGGGGAAGGGTAGCATTCAGAATTAAAAGAAACTAAAAAGAAATGTTAAGTGTAATGGTGGGTCCTTCTTTGAACCACAGTCTGAGTAACTTTAGCTCTAAAGGAATTTTAATAAGAGCCAGGCATAAATTGATCCTAGCAAATTGCTACTGATTTTGTATATGTTTTCAAACTATGCTGATTCTGTAGAAAAACACTCTTTGGTTTTAGGAATGTGTACTAAAACAGTTCGTCTAAGTGAGGTCATGTCATCAGGACATGAACTTTGTCATAAAGATAAGACATTACTTTGGATATATCACTACAAGGATGTTGCAACAAATATGGAAAGTGCTGTTACATGTGGGTAATATTTTCTGGGCAATCCAAAATGCCCTTTGTGTGTGTGTATTTAAAAACGCTGGATATCTATTTTCCCTCTTTTTTGTGTGTATTTGGAAACACAAAACATTTTAATTTAAAATTAATTTTAATTTAATTTTTTTTTAATTTTCCAATCACTTAAGGACAAAGCCATTAGAAAACTTGCTCTCTGGGAATTAAGAACAAACTCCCCCCACCCCCCAAAGGATGCAGGGTTGAATACTCTCATGCAGGGGCGACTGAGGACACAAAGTGTAAGTGGTGTCGAATTGTGTGAGTGGTGTCATGCAGTGAAACACACAGTGGTTGAATAGCGACATGCTCGGAATTTCATGTGAGGTGTCACACAGGGTAAGGGGTCTCATGCAAGGTGAGTGATGTCATGTAGTGTGAGTGTTGGCATGCAGTGGTGAAATGCAGTGGAAGTGATGCCATACAGTATGTGCGGTGACATACCACGCATATGTGTGGTATGACAGAATGGAGCAGTGTAATGTAGCTGGAGCAGTGTAACGTAGCTGCGAACTCTAAAGAACAGGCACCCTATGTGTGATGTTATTCATCATTACAGTCCCATAGACCTAACCCAAAATCTACACAGAGCCAATGAGACACTGTCAGATGAATAAATGAAGGGCAGAAGTGTCAGATGAATAAATGAATGCAGAGCAGCCAGTGCATGTTCTGAGACTACAGAATCAGGAGTCAGAAGACCTGAGTTCAAGATCTGACTTTGACACTGACTGACGGGACTTCAACAAGTTTCCTCTCTCTGTAACATGGGCCTCATCCTAATTCTGCCTGGGTTTCCTCCCCACATGTGCAAACCTCCATGAGCCACCTACCAAAGCTGCCTGGGTCACACAGCCCTTGTACACCATCTGTCTCTGACCTGGAGCCTCGCAGTTCTTCAGCCTTGGGGTTTTCCTTATATCTACCCGCACCCCAAAAAGTCCTTTACTAGAAACATCAAAGAACCCTGGATTGGATCTTATCCCCAGCACCCAATGACCACCCCCTGCCTCCAGAAGTGTGCCCTCTAAATGTTGGGTTTTTTTTTTTTGAGAGAGCCAGGTGTGCCCTCCAAATATCTTTAGCCAGGGAGCAGCATAATTTCTATTTCATTTGGGGACACCATACCTGGTAGTACTCAGGGATTACTCTTGGCTCTGTGCTCAGGGATTGCTCCTGGCAGGGCCAGTCAAACAGAATCGGGGGGCATGCGTTTTGTTTCACTAGAGCTCTTTGTCAGTGACCACATCCCTTTACCAATTCTCTCTGCTTCCTCCTCTCTCCCATTCTGTTGTTGAAGAAAGTGGGAATCTTTCATAAGTATGTTTCTTCTTAATCATGTTGACATTCTAATCCTGAGAGTCACCCCACCCTTCGTCTCACATAGGACTTTCCCTCCACTTTATAGGGTGCACTCTATTTGGGGGGGCTGCCGTTATCTAAACTTAGGGTCTTTATTCCCTTTTACAGAGTTCTCTCTCACAGTTCCTAAATAAAAGTAATTATTATTTTTAGTGTGTTTCTGTTTAGTTGGGGGACACACCAGGTGATGCTCAGAGCTTAATCCTGGCTCTGTGCTCAAGGATCACTTCTGGTAGGCTTGGTGGGTGGGGCCATATGGGATGTTGAGGAATGAATCATGGTCAACTCACGTGCAAGGCAAGTGCCCTACCCCCTGTTTTATCATTCTGGCCCCAGTATCACTGTATCACTGTCTTCCCATTCATCATCGATTTGCTCAGCAGGCACCAGTAACATCTCCATATGTCCTGTCTCATGCAAGTACAGCCCAAGGGCACCTGCTTGCTCCAGGAACATAAAGAGCCTCAAACCATTCCATCAGGTCATGGGAATGAGGTCTATAATTGTTACTGGTATTTGGCATATCAAATACCACACGGGTAGCTTGCCAGGCTCTGCCGTGCGGGTAGCATAAATGACTACTCTTGTAGTCATTTCTAAATCCAACATTTATTGATGAACCGCGAGGTCACTTGTGGATGTGCGAGCCGGGCTGTGATAGGCTGGTCTGCTGGGTGGACATGGGGCAGAGCTGCTACTGGCTCTCCCTGTGCCCAGCCACTCACAAGGCGCCCAGAAGGGATGGCGGGTTCTAGCCCTGGCCCGCCACCCCAGCAGAGCCTCACAATAAGCCAGACAACCCCCCACACCATGGGGGCCTCCATTTTCCACATCTGGCCCCAGTATTCTGCTTTAAAAGTTTAGCAAATGAGGCTAGAGCAACAGCTCAATGGGCTGAGCACAAGCAGAAGGCTGGTTCAATCTTTGCAAGCAGAAGGATGGTTCAATCTCCCATTCCACGTGGCCCCCAAGTACTGCAGAGAGAGGAATCCCCTAATACAGAGCTGGGACTAGCCGCTAAGCACTACCAGGTGTGATCCCCAAAAAAAAAAAAACTAAAATAATAATGAAAATAGTAGAACATTTCACTCTATTTAGAAATCTCTCCAGGCCTACTACTACTCCATAAAATAAAATAGAAAACATCACACATTCATTCAGTCATTCAATCCCTCACAAATCATAGTTCTGGGGAGACAGTGGTAAATTTGGCTGAGCTACCCTGCACAAACAGAAAAAGACAGGCACTCAATGGTGGGCATATCAATGAATGAACTGACTTGTTTTAGTTCATTTAGTTCATTTATTGACTACACATGCTCCAATGAAAATAAAAACATCACGAACTGGTGGTGGTCGGGGGGGATTCTGATGATGAACAACAAGAAGCGAACCAAAGAAGAGAGTAGAGATGTGACAAGATCAGATGGGACAAACTGGCTAAGCTGCGGGGCGGGAGGGGCAAGGTACTAGCAAAGAGAGCAGGGTTAGGATGAGGGGTGGAGAGAATAGCAAGCAGTGTCAGGTGAGACTGTGACATGGTACCGGAAGTGGAGGTATTTAGGTGCAGAGACTTGCAGGGCATTGCGCCAGGAGAATGCGGATACGAGTAAGCTCTGCTGGTTCTCTTTACATCACTGCCCTCAGCCAGGAGAATGCGGATCTGAGTTAGCTCTGCTGGTTCTCTCCCTATATCCCTGTTGCTCCCTAAGTCACTTCTCTGATAATGCTCACGCTCTCATACACAGTAATATTTCCTCCATTTGAACCACCCTCCTCCTCTTTCCCCCTCCTTTCTCACAGGTTACGTCTACTCATCACCTAGTTCTAGCTACACTGGTGGACATATGTCTTAACCACTACGATAGTTCAGGTTCCACATTACATCCCCTGCCAGAACAAGGCGGTGGTCCACTCTGGATGTGATTATTGGTTGGGTGTCTTTGTCTTTATTGCTAGATTAGAAAACTGTGAGTATATTGGGCCGGAGCTATAGTCCAGCGGGTAGTCTTGTACGTGGCCGGCCCATGCCAGCCTGGGTTTGATCCCCGGCATCCCATATGGTCCCCTGAGCACCACCAGGAGTAATTCCTGAGTGCAGAGCCAGGAGAAACCCCTGAGCATTGCCGGGTGTGGCCCAAAAAAACAAAAAAAAAAAAAAAAGAAAAAAAAACTGTGAGTATATAATCAAAAATGGCCTCCCTAAAGCCTAACACAGAGTCTGTTGTTGCCTTAGGCAACAAATTCAACTTTGTTTTTGCTAATGAAGAGACGATGTCTTAACATTGTATTGCATTTTTGTAAGAAATGATATCCTGACACTGGAGAAATAGTACAGAGCTGTGTGCTTGCATACAGTCGATCCCAGTTCAATCCCCAGCACAACATGGTCCCCAAGTTCGATGACGAATATGGCTCTAGAAATCCCAGAACACCATTAGGGTAGAGCACCCTAAGCGATCCCTGGCAGAGCTGGGCCCGAGCAGCACCACCTCATCACAACCTCACATGGACCCTCTGCCCAGTTAGTTCAGAATTTCAGTAAAGGACCCTTGGACCTCCTGAGCACTGCTGGGAGACTCCTGACCCAAAATAAGAAATAATATCCAGTGACCTGAAATAGTCAATGTAATTATGGAGCATCTGGTCACTCAACCAAGATTACTAAAACATCCAAGGACCCAGAATAACAAGAGCCTGAGAAACAAAGCAAAATCTGATCTTAATTAAAAGCTGGTCAACACGATTCACTGATTCATTTTAGCCTTCATTGGGCACTAATACTGCAGTAAGTATTCTGTGATTTAGCCAGGGTCACCTGCTTGACCACAGAATCCACAGAATGAGTTTGGATAAACAAGTGGCCAGCACGCTCTCCTCTGAATGATGCCAGCCCTGGCTCCAGCGGCTAGGCTTAAGTTCCCACTTGTTCCTTCAGCCAGAACATTCCTACTCCAAATGACAGGGAGGTGACTCTGGGTTTACTCAACAGCTTCAGAAACGTCTTAGCAGCCAAGAAACTGAGCAGCTCAGTGAGTGATGTCGGGAGGAACGAGAGACCTGGGCGGGCTGGCTCAAAGATGCTCTCAGCAGGGGCTGGAGCGATAGCCCAGCAGGTAGGGCGTTTGCCTTGCACGCTGCCGGGCTCATGCCGGCCCGGGTTCGATCCCCGGCATCCCATATGGTCCCCCGAGCACCGCCAGGAGTAATTCCTGAGTGCAGAGCCAGGAGTAACCCCTGAGCATTGCCGGGTGTGACCCAAAAAGAAAAAAAAAAAAAAAAAAAAAGATGCTCTTAGCAAAACAAGGCCACCACCGGAAAGGGATGATACCGTATCAAACAGGGAGAAATGCCTCAATCATTCAAAGTTACAATACGAGAATCTAATGGAGGGCCGGAGCAGTTAGTACAGCAGGAAGGGCGTTTGCCTTGCATGCAACCTAGCTGAGTTTGATCTTCGGCATCCCATATGGTCCCCCGAGCACCACCAGGAGTAATTCCTGAATGCAAAGCCAGGAGTAACTCCTGAGCATTGCCAGGTATGACCCAAAAAAAAGTTAAAAGAAAAAAAAACTACTGTGTAGATGTACCACAGTTTCTTTATCCAGTCATCATAATTGTATATCTCACGGTGGTATAATAAAAATGTTTAAAAAAAAACTAATAGAAATTCCAAGAAATATGATAAATAAAAAGCTGAAAAGGCCAAGGCTGAAAAGCCATTGAGATTCTCCAAGTGCTCCTGCTGAAAATGCAACCAACCAATCAGAAGCCAGCAAAGTCCTATCCGAGAATGCCAGGACCGATGCTGTGGCAACAAGGGTTCAAAACCACAGGCAAGGCCCGGACCAAGTGCATGGCCATGAGATGTTGTTAATGAAGCTACAGGAGGGACAGAAAAAAGTTCTCCACTGTTGGATAAATATGAGTCTTGATTGGAAATGCTAGATGACAGCAAATGGTTGGTATAATCAACTACACTACGCTCCCACAATTCAACGAAACCAGATGAATGTGCTGGCTCGAAAGGACAGATGAGCTGACCTTATCTCACTGTGGAGGCACCGCACCGTGGGACGGGGCCCCGCTGGCACAAGTGCTGCCGAACGGGAGAGAAGGAACCATGGCATAGATAGGAACATGTCTGGGATCAAGACTAATTTCTTCTCTTTTTTTTTTTTTGATTTTTTTGTTTTTTGGGTCACACCCGGCAATGCTCAGGGGTTACTCCTGGCTCTGCACTCAGGAATTACTCCTGGCGGTGCTCAGGGGACCATATGGGATGCCGGGAATTGAACCCTGGTGGCGGCATGGGCCGCCGCGCAAGGCGGCAAACGCCCCACCCGCTGGGCTATTGCCCCCCCCACTAATTTTCTTTCTTTTTTAAAAAATATTTTATTAGGGCCGGAGCTATAGTCCTGCAGGTAGGGAGTTTGTCTTGCACGTGGCCGCTCCATGCTGGCCCAGGTTCGATCCCCAGCATCCCAAATGGTCCCCAAGCACCGCCAGGAGTAATTCCTGAGTGCAGAGCCAGGAGAAACTCCTGAGCATTGCTGGGTGTGACCCAAAAAAAAAAAAATATTATACTACCATGAGATATACAATTACAAAGATGTTCATAAGATGTTCATATTTGGGAAAGACTAATTTCAAGAACGATTGCTTCTCTCAACTTCGGCATTTTCAAACCCTTTATTTATCCATTCATTTATTCATTCATTTATTTGATGGTTTTGGGGGTCATACCCAGTGGTGTTAAGTACTCCTGGCTCTGCAATCAGAAATCACTTCTGGCGGTGCTTTGGGAAGTATATGGAATGTGAGGGCCTCGAACCTAGGTCAGCCATCGGTAAAGGCAAGCACCCTACCTGCTCCTTTTAGACCTGCAGACCGCCCCTGTCCACAGACTGGTAGATATAATCGAAGGGTAGAGTAGTGGTTCCCAACCTTTCTATACACGCAGACTTGGGGGTGAAGTCCCAGGGTCTACTTCACCTTTTCTGACGTTGTGTTTCATGAAAGAGACATGGCACCTGGTTACACTATTAATACCATATGAGCCAGAATGTTTAAATATTTTTATATTGGTGCATTATTTTGTCTCATTGTGCTTTTCCATACACTAAGAAATTCCAGGGAGTTTCCACCATGATAGATTTTTTACAGCTTCTGTATAATCTGTGTAAAAATAAGAGGGAATTTTAAACTTTTTTGTTCTTTTATTTTTGGGCCACACCCAGTGATGCTCTGGGGTCACTTCCTGGCTCTGCACTCAGGAATCACTACCGGAAGTCCCTGGGGACCACATGGGATGTCGGAGATCAAACCCAGGCAAGTGTATTATCTCTCTGGCCACTGAGGAATTTTTTTAAATTTATTTTAGGCACCACAATATCATTAATGATTGGGTTACACACACACAATGTTCCAACATCACACACTCCACAAACAGCCCATTATCTCGAGAAGGTTGGTTTTTTTTTGGGGGGGGGGTTGCTTTTTTTTGTCATTTAGGTAAAATGGTTACAATCATGTTAAGTTTTAAGCTTTTAATGAACAAAGTTATTGAGAAGTGCCAAGAATCTGCACCAGGGGCCGGAGCGATAGCCCAGCGGGTAGGGCATTTGCCTTGCACGCCGCCGGCCTGTGCTGGCCAGGGTTCGATCCCCGGCATCCCATATGGTCCCCGAGCACCACCAGGAGTAATTCCTGAGTGCAGAGCCAGGAGGAACCCCTGAGCATTGCCGGGTGTGACCCAAAAAGCAAAAAAAAAAAAAAAAAAAAAAATCTGCATCACTGTTGCGTCACCCCCTGACTTATCTCCTTCACATCCCCACCACCCTCATTGCTGGATAATCATAACATTGCAAAGATCAACAGTTGGTCTTCATCAGAAAATACGCATTCCCTTATTTTGTTTAGACGCTCACAGATGAGATCATCCAATATTTGCTTTCTCCCCTCACTTATTTCACTTTACATGATGTTCTCCAGTTGTACTTCAGTTCCATAAAAGTTGCAGCAAACTTGGGACTTTCTCCTTTTTACAATTAGTATTCCACCATTCTTCGTCAAGACCATGAACGAACGGTTTGAGGCTCTTCGTATTCCTGAAACAACCAGATGCCATTGGGCTACACTGGCACGTGATAAGGTCAAATGGAAATGTTACTGGCACCCGCTCGAGGAAATGATGAAAACGGGATGTCTAGTGATCTAGTGATTCCACCATGGCACAACTTTTTTTTTCTTTTTTGAGTCACACCCGGTGCTGCTCAGGGGTTACTCCCGGCTCTGCCTGCACTCAGAATCACTCCTGGCAGTGCTCAGGGGATCATATGGGATGCCGAGGATCGAACCCAGGTCGGCGCAAATTCCCTACCCGCTGTTCTATCGCTCTAGCCTCCGGCACAATATTTTTGGTATGGGGGAACACATGTAGTGACGCGCTCAGGGCTTACCCTCCGGGCTGCTCTCTGCTCAGGGCTCATTCTTGGTGGTGTTCAGCGGACTATAGTGGGGTGCTGGGGATCAAACCCAAGTCAGCTGCATGAGAGCAAGGCCAATGATCTGCCTACTCTACTATCTCTCTGGTCTCCACATGAAAACTCCTTCATCCAATCATCTGTTGTTGGACATTTGGGTTGTTTCCATATCCTTATAATTATATTAGTACTACACATGGGTGTGCAAATAATTTTTAATTAATGTTTTGCATATTGGGGATGATACTAAGAAGTGGGGTCACATGTCATAAGAGGTTTTATTTTTCATTTTTAGAGAATTCTCCATGCTGTTTTCCTCAGAGGCTGAACCAGATAACACCAATAGTGAAAACAGAGGAAACAGTGAAAAGCAACAGCAACAATGAAAGAGGTTCCTTTCTCATCGCACCGCCAATACTGGTTGTTTGTAGTCTTTCTGATGTGTGCCTTACTCCCTGGTGACACAATGCTTCACGGTCCTTTTGATTTTCATTTCCCAGATAACAAGTAATGATGAACATTCTTCTTGTGCCTACTGGCTCTTGGGGAGAAGTCTTTGTTGATCATGAGAAGCAGATTTTAATAAATTTTTTTTATTACAAACTCAGTTTTATCAAAGGTTATGTAAAAATCCAGCAATTGGGCCAAGGGAGATAGCACGTGGGTTGGGGGTATGTGCTCTACATAATCAGGACCCTAGTCTTATTCTGCCCCCCAAAAACCCAAGCACCACTGGGTGTAGCCCCTGAGGTCCCCCAGTTCTTCTGGCACCATAGGGCCCAACTGGCTCTGCATCCTCGGACCCTTGCATGGAGCCCAATTCAATCTGGTTGGCAGAAAATTTCTGGGAGTGGCTTCAGCTATGTCCCACCCCCTGAGCCCTCCAGCCCACAAACAGGTATCAAAGGACTCTGGAATAAAGTATGGAACAAAGTTTCTGTTTTGTTTCAAAAAAGACATAATCTCCATTCTCAATGCTTGGGAGCACAATGCCACACGCTCAACTGTTTACATGTAATGAATGTTCACAGCTTTATGAGAGAGGCAGTAATGCCTTTGTTTTACAGATGAACAAACCAAGGCTCACAGAAGCTGGAAAATGTCCAAGGTAAGTAGCCCAACAGGAATGCAAATACACGGATGAGACCTCCCTGTTCCCGGGCTTTCCAAGGAATGGACAGATAAAATAGACACGAATCAATTAGTACCTGATATCAACCACCATTAGAGTTACAGAGTCCTAAGCACTGAGCGATCAGTGGAGCCAGGACACTTGCCAGATGGACTTTTGCTGACTCTGGGAGAACAGGGTAGACTCTGGGAAGTAAGAGATAAAATGCTGCTAGAGTGAAAGAATGCACGGGGGTGGTGTGTGTGTGTGTGTGTGTGTGTGTGTGTGTGTGTGTGTGTGTGTGTGTGTGTGTGTGTGTGGGGCGGAAAGCAAGTATTTTCTTTTCTGTGACATGTTTAGTGAAGATGAAAATGAAGCTTAGGGAATGTGGGTGAGATTCCTGACTCCCAGTCAAGGAATCTACCTTCCTCTTACGTCAGGATTGCAGGAAGCGTACTGACGGAATACAGTGCAAAGTGACCATACAGTGCAAAGTGACCATTTCAATGACAAGAAAGATACAGGCTCCAGGGCCTACTCTGAAGATGAGTCGGAGAACAGTCAAGGTGTCCACTCTGTTACTGGTAGCCAATCCGCTGGTCAACTCTGAGTCCTCAACTGCTGGGCAGCAGCTCTGAACATGGTTATTCACTCCTTGGCCTGGCTTCAAGGGCTCTCCCTCATTGGCTTTTCTCTTGGCTTACAGGCTTCCATCCTTCCATCTCAGCTACTGGCTTCTCATCTTTTCCTTGACCTGCTCAACATTCTCTTCCAGCTCTTCTCTAAGGACAAGACCCTCTCGGTACAGTTCATTTAATTCTCTGATTTTAAATGCCACCTATGATTCCCAAATTTAGAAATTTATAGCAAAGCACAAGCTACATGTCCAGGAGGGATGGGGGAGGCAGGAGAGAGATCGTTCTGCTTCTGAGCAGATCCTTTTATTGTTCTTCCATTGTTCTAAGGATTTGATTTCTAAAACAAACTCAACATTTAAATATAACTAATTTATATGTCCATTTTTAATTGGCTAAGAAATACTTTAAAAACGAAATAACATCATGTTCTAGGAATTCTACTACTGGTGCAGGCAGCCACTCAGAACTTGCAGTTACCATGAGATTTCCATGAGAAGCTAAGGTGATAAAAATCCCAAAGGAAGCCAATATTTGTGCAGTCTAGATAGCCTGGCAGTGTTTTGGGGGGATTTTTGTCTAAGAACATGGTTTCTTTGGCCAAAGAAAAAGGGCTCCTGGGAAATGTCCCACCACTCCAGCGGGTGCTACAAGGAGATCGGTGCAAAGGTCATGCTTTAAGGTCAGAGTTGACATGCAGGTTCTTGGGGTCAATGATACTCCCACCAGGGTTAAGGAAGAGAAATCTGTAGGTCTATTAACTACAATTTATATTTTTAAATTTTCTTTTCATAACTCTCTGCTTTTTCAGCACTTCCTTCCATTATGAATGCAGGCAGTTTGGAAAGGGAAGCGCGCGAGCTTGGAAGTAAATCACTGACAATCATACAACTGCAGGAGGCAATTTGGAGGCATCTCCAAATGCTTGTGTATGCAGTCTGCGGCATCCTGGAGGGTCACTGACTGGATTCACCAATAGATCCACTGCTCTTCCCTTGCTATTAATATGGGTAGAAGTCGGAGAGAGAGGCAGTGAGATCACGAACAGGGAGAGCACATGCCTACAGTGGGAAGCTCTCAGTCAATTTCCCAACCCTGCTTTAGCACCACATCCCCCACCAAGGCTCTGCTAGACCCTGGGTGGAAGAATCGTTGGTGGTTGACCCCTCCCAAACCCAGCACCGCTTAGTATAGCCCCTATTAAAAAAGATTAATTTAGGAGATAGTACAACAAACAGGGCTTAGGATGACGGAGGTTCAATCCCCAGCACCCAGTA